>JAVJIF010027257.1:0-80151 GCA_038442645.1 Agave tequilana | reverse complement strand
GGGCTGATAGGGCCAACTTCATCCATCCCCCACATTTCGAATGGCCAGGTAGAGGTCGTAGGGTGAAGATACCCCGGTGCTTGATGGATGAAATTGCCATGTATTGGCAGGCGTGACATCTTTTGGCATAATTGATGGCATCAGCGATCATCTTAGGCCAATAATATCCCAGCCTTTGGAGTCGGTATGCTAGTTTTGGGCCAGGTTGATGGGCTCCACACATACCGTCATGGGCTTCTTTCAATATTTTTTGTGCCTCTTTTGGTGAAAGGCAGCAGAGCTAGATCCCGTCGTGTGATCGACGATACAATGTTCGCGTAATCGCATTATAGTAGAATTTAGGGGTTTTCTTCGAATGGCAGCCGCTTCTTTGGTGTCCTCAGGCAAGATGCCATATAGGACATAATCAATGTAGGGCAATCGCCAGTCTCTAGGCTCTGGACCGATTGACAATTCCAGCGCTTCTTTGTTTTGAGAATCTCCTGTTGGCTCCTGGTAATCCTCAGGAGCAATCCTCGGTCAATACAGGTCGTGGCTGTGGACAAATATCTTCTCCACTGTTCCAGCCGGTAGAGCTAAAGAGGCAGCGAGAGACACCAGTGCGTCTGCATGCGCATTTTGCTTGCGTGGTACATGGTCGATGTAGAAGTTTGTAAACTTCCCAGCCATGTGGACAGTTGCGTTGTAATGGGGTACTAGGTCTTCATGTCTGACTTCGTACTCCCCGCGAACCTAGCTAACGATGAGTTTGGAGTCACCATATGCCTCGAGATTTTTAACGCCAATCTCATCGGCGAGTTGCATCCCAATCAAAAGAGCATTGTACTCAGCCACATTGTTGAAACACGGCTCGGTTAATGAGACGGCTCGAGGAATCACATAGTTCTGTGGGGAGACGAGTACTACTCCTACTCCTGCCACTATATGTCCTTTTGAGCTCGTTCTCGACGCCCCATCAAAGAAAAGTTGCCCACACCTGCCTTTCGAAGGATGTCTGGGTCTGGCAGGCTTCAGCGACCTCGTCTGGGAGATCTTCGTAAAATTGGGCTGCCTCGGATCTGGATGCTCAGCCAGGAAATCCGCCACCGCTTGACCCTTCATAAAAAGTGCATTTCATATTGGGATAGCAATATGGCCCATTTTGCCAGCCGGCCATTTAATGATGAAGGCTTTGTCATGAGTAACCTCAAGGGGTTGACTTTTGATATGACGTTTATCATCTGGCCTACCAAATAGTATCGCATTTTCTGAATAGCGAACACCAATGCCAAACATTCCTTCTCGATCGGGTTGTACCGATGTTCGGCTCTGATCATTGTTCTACTCAAATAGTAGATTGCTTGCTCTCGTCCTTGATCATCATTCTGAGCGAGTAGAGCTCCTAAAGAATGATCCATTGCTCGACGTATACCAGGAAAGGCTTTCCAGACACCGGAGCTGCAAGGATTGGCGGTTGTGTGAGGTACTGTTTAATTTCCTCAATGCTTGCTGGCAAGCGCTGTCCCAAATGAACGAAACACCTTTCTTCATTAATTTGGAAAAGGGTTGTCATCTTCCGGAGAGATTTGAGATAAACCTTCAGATGTACGCCAATCGTCCTTGCAATCCCCTGAGCTCCTTGAGGTTTCTCGGAGGTTGCATTTCCTGGATAGCGCGAACTTTTTCTGGGTCCACATGAATCCCCGTAGAGGTTACTACAAACCCTAGGAATTTTCACTGGCCACCCCCAGGAAGGACTTGGTGGGGTTCATTTTCAATTGATGGGCCTGCATGATGTCAAAGACGACCTTTAGATCAGTTATATAATCCCCTTTAACGCGGCTTTTTACCGCGATGTCGTCCACATAGCATTCCACCGTATTACGCATATGCTGATGGAAAATGGCATTCATGGCCCTTTGATATGTTGCCCCTGCATTCTTCAGTCCGAAGGGCATGACGGTGTAGCAGTATACCCCCAGTGGTGTCCTGAAAGAGGTATGCTTTTCGTCATTAGGATACATTTTGATTTGATTGTATCCTGAGAATCCATCCATGAAGGACATTCGCTCGAATCCACATGTGTTGTCAATCATAACATCTGTGATTGGCAGTGGGAATTCGTCTTCGGGACAAGCCTCATTTAGATCACGAAAATCAATGCAGATCCGGATCTTTACATTCTTTTTAGCAACGGGGACGATGTTGGTTACCCAGTCGGGATGTTGTTCTTCCCTAATGAGCCAGAGTCTATAAGCTTTCTGACTTCTGATTGAATTGCCTCCATTACTTCTGGACGGAACCGGCGCTGTTGTTGTTTGACGGGTTTTTGTCCGTACTAATGTTGAGGCGGTGCATAGCCACTCGAGGATCAAGTCCAGGCATATCCTCGTAATTCCAGGCGAAGACGTCTATATATTCTTGTATAAGAGATATTAGATTCTTTTTTTCAGAAGGTGACAGGCCGTCACTTATGAAGATGGGCTTAGGATTAGCCTCATCTCCTAAATTGATCTAGACAACCTTATCTTTTATGGGTGGCTCGCGCTGTTCGAAGCGGGTATCCCAAAGATTGTTTAAGTGTTTGATCCAAGGATCTATATCGGATTGGATCATTTCTTCATCTCCGTCTTCCAGGTGGCTTGTTGAAACCATATTCACTGAAAGTTCTCTGAAGATGTTGCCGACACTAGCATCTGATTCCCACGAGGACGTGCCCGATGAGCAATCATGGCTCAATGTCTCTTCAGAGTCAGAGGCTGATGGGATCAGAGTTGACACATAGCCCAACCCCCTGCGAGTCCGATGATAATAATCGGGGGTTTTCCCTTTCGGTACAAAAGATCGAAGTAGCGTTCTCCTTCCTTTGCCAAAATTCAACCCTGGTCCACTTGTCAGATCATACCCCATGCTTCCCATCATTCTGAGTGCCTTTGGCTCATAATGACCGAATTGAGGGGATTCCTCTTCGTCTTCTGACTCTTCATGGGACATTGGTTCGGATTCAACTAGTCCGAAAAGGATTGGTCTTTGGCCTTTCCGTCTTGCTGAAACCATGAATATTGATTCTTGCGCATTGCCGACATTTCGACAGGTTTCGAAGGATGATTTCACCGGTACATGCAATGTGTCAAAGCATCCATTGCCGACCAGAGATCGTCGTCAACTTCGGTACTAGTGTCGACGGCACTGAGTCAGAAGCAAACACAGAGAAATACGCCAGATCTAAGTCTTCATTAATATACCATCCGCCTACATCGTCGGAGGTATTATCAACATCGAGCTTATTATTGCCCGTTACATGTGGGTCTAGTTCCCATATGCATTCTTCTTTTTCTAGCTCGGTGTTGGCTTCATTACCAGAGTCAGGCTCCTCTAGTTGCGGGATTTCATCTGTTTCCACAGATTCCTGATACAGGAGGGAATCTGTGAAATAATTCTCCACTCTCTTGAACAGATGCCTTTCGGCAATCAACGTTCGCACCTTTCCACTTCCGTCAATGTATTTCATGACTTGGTGGAGAGTAGAGGGAACGATAGAATTGCGATGAATCCACGGTCGTCCCAGCAGCAAGTTGTAGGAGGTGTCAGCATCTATGACGTAGCATGTCACCTCTGACTTTAGGTCTCCAATCCGGCATTTGAGCTTGACCTTCCCCATTGGACGGGTACTATTGGCATTGAACCCGTAAATAGTAGTCTGGGTGGCGCTCAAAAGGTGAGTAGGAATCCCGAGATGTTGCATGACTCGGCGAGGCATAATGCTCAATACGGACCCGGGATCTACCTGAATGCGGTTCACCTCAGATGATCCAATATACCCTGCGAAGTAAAGGGCGATCATGTTTCCCTTTGACTTGCACTGAAAAACACCTAGAGGGGGGGGTGAATAGGTGTAAGTGCTAATCTAGTGAACTATATGCGCTAAATGCGGAAGCTAATGCCAATTTTGCAACACACTTAATACAACACATAAGTGTAGCCGAATTCCCCATGAAGGGCTCTGCACTAACTCCTCTTGATTCCCCTTGAATGGGTAGAGGTGCTATGTGAAGCTCTTGTTGATTAAGTACAAGTGAGGCACACACAAACAACCAAGCATATAAGATGATATATCATATGAATATATGCAAGGCACAAATGCAAGCAATAAGATATGAATGAATGAATGATGCTTTGCACAATATAAAGAGAGAGAGAGAGAGTTAGAGAGACAATGGATCAAACGCAAACACAAAGATATGTTTCGAGGTTCGAGCCCCTAACTCTACATCCCCGCCTACACCACCGTGTAGGATTTCCATCCACTATCTCCCACCGAGGAACCTCTACCGAAGAGGATTTGTTACAACAAGGGAGTACCGAACTCCTCTCTCAAACACTGTCTCACAACCGAGGGGTAGACCCGTAGCCAATACAACAACCAACGCCTCTACCGAAGAGGGTTACAAGCCAAACTCTACCTCTCACTAGAGGGAGTAACCAATCACCCGATCACCTCTACCAAAGAGGGATACAAAAAGGATAAGGGTGTACAACAAGTGGTTTCTTTCAACCACAAACAATCTCTCTTTCTTTTCTCTTTTCCACAAAACAAGATCCTAATAGATTAGGATAGAAGATAAGCTCAAGTGTGAAAACAAGGTGTTTTTGGAAACAAGCAACAAAGAAAAACTACTTGGGAAATCTCTTGTAGATGATAGAAAATGAAACCAATACAATATCCTAAAAACCTAGTTTTCTTTGATTTTCTATAAACCCAAAACAACACCAAGATAAATCTCTTTGGCACAAAACTCTTTTTAAAACTCCTTTAAAACAGTAGAGAAAGTCTGAAAATTTGGCTCTTAAAATCTTACTTAAAAACATAAAGAGATGGGGTATTTATAGCCCCATCAGAAAACTAGCCGTTAGGCTGATCTGGCAGCCGACAGGCTGCCGGTCGACCGGCCCGGTCGACCGCCAACGGTCAGAAATGTGATCGTTGGGCAAACACGGTCGACCGGCACGGTCGACCCAAAACAAACAGAGAGCACTGCTCTCAGACCCGGTCGACCCTGACGGTCGACCGTCCCTGTGTCTGCCAAACGTGCACAATCTGTGCACGTCGGTCGACCGGCCCGGTCAACCGACTTCATCCCAAGTCGACTAGGTCAGTGGACTAGTCGACTGGTTGAAGCCTGGAACAGAATCTGGGTCAGAAAAATAGTTTAAAAATATTTTGAAAAATCTTTAAGTCTTTTAAAAATCCACAAAACTTGTTTTACCATTTTGTATTGAAACACAAACTTGTGATAAAAATTTCAAGATATATATCAACATATTCAAATCATTTTTGTGTCTTGTAAATTTTATCAAAAACCAACACTAGTATTTTTATCAAACTTGATTTTTCCAAAGCATGAATAGGATAGTCAAAATAAGTTTGTCTAGTAAGTTTAAAGCATGTATGTATATCTAGAACAATCTAATATACATGAGAATAAAGTAAACTTGTTTTGATCTATTATCCATGAAAACTAAAATCCAAAACATGAAACGTGTGTGTATAGTGCACTTGAGCATATCAACTATACTAAGCTTTACAAATGGATCTAAAACACACTAAACTATGGATACCTAAGTCTTCTTGACGATCTTCATCTTCAAGGTGACTCGATCCCAAACCGTGATCCACCGAGTGCAAAGGTATGATCTTGAAGCTCGGGCACCGGAATCACCATGAAAAGCTTCTAAACTCCTTGTTGAAACTAATCACCAACTAATATCTTGGTTAATGATCTGAAACTTAAAAACACAAGATTATTAGTAAACATAACTACATGAGTTAATCATCATCAAAACTAGGGTGGAAGGCCTTTGGGCCAACAATCTCCCCCTTTTGATGATGACAAAACTCATGGAGTTATATATGCATGGATTAAAGTTAAGCTTAAAAGAAGCTCCCCCTTAACTCATGCATAAAACAAATAACATAAATATGCATGAATGACAATGCATAAACAAGATGCTCTAGATATCAAATGAAATATTCAAAACAAAACATGTTCTAGAGATCAATTAACATTAAACTAAATTAAACTTAATATATGCAAAACATAAATATGCATATATAAAATTCATAAACTCAAAATTTTTCTCCCCCTTTTTGTCAATCATCAACAAAAGGGTAAACAATCAAAACAATAAATAATAATGAGGGGTAAAAATCTTTCTCCCCCTTTTTGTCAATCAAAACAATACAAACAATGTTCTCCCCCTTTTGTCTAAAACAAAAAACAAAGTCAATAAGGGGTGACAATCAATTAGGATATCAATTGAAAATATGTCAATGAAGCATCTTGATACCAATTGAAAGTAAACAAAGATCAATAAATGTTATATGCTATATACATTCATGAAGAGGAAGACGCTAAGTTAGCTTCCCTACACATATGCATTACATGAAAGAGGGATGTTAAGCCCTAATTCACATAACACACATTATGTAATGCATAAGAGGAGATGTGAAGCTCCCCCTACACACGTGTACCACATAAAGAAGAGATGTTAAGCTCCTCAATACTAGATACACTCAACGTGAATCTATATGTAGAAGAGATGTTAAGCTCTCCTTGCATATAGTCAATACAAATCAAAACTTTTGTATTTTACTTTAAACAAAATTTTTAGATACCAATTTAACACAAGACATCTTGATATCAAAAGAAATTAACCATTATTATTTTCTATCATAAAGCAAGGGAGTGGAAATACAAATACCAATTGAAATATGAAAATCGAATTTTCTCCCCGTTTATGAAATACCAACAAAAACTATGCGTAGGCTTGAAATAAGATACCAATTGAAAACTAAATCAATTGAAATAAAGTGAAGTTCAAGCTCTAGCATAAACAAGATTTGTGCTCAAGATATAGAAATATAATAGCACAAATAAAACAAGTATATGTGTATGAAATAGAATGAGTACCAATCACCAATAGATGATACCAATTGAAAATATACATACACAAACACATATGAGTATACAAAAGGATCAAATTGATACCAATTGAAAGAGTTCAATGATACCAATTGACATAACAATAAAAGCATGGTATAACTCATATAACTACCTCCCATCTCATGCACAAGTTTAAAATGATTTTCAATATAAACGTACAAGGCATGGACTCCCATCCAACCTCCCGTAAAGGGTAGGGGTTTTCAAAATAGATTTGAAAAATAAGCTTTGTTTGAAAAACTCTACCAAAATGAAGAATACCGTAACTAGTTAAATGGAAAATCTTTTAAACTAGTACGAAATCCTTCAAGTAAGGAATACAACAAAATAGTTTTTCATAAAACATGAAATCCACAAGATAATCAACACTCTAATTCAATTAGGCATAAATATGACTCATGAAAACAAAACATGAGCAAAATATAAATATGAATGTATAAATAAAATGTGTAGATCATAATCATGAAAAATTTTCATTTAGCTCAAAATTCCTTGAAACAAGAAAACATGAAAATCATTAAACTTATTTAATCTTCAAGGTGTATGTATGTCTTATACAAACTAAAGCATACATACATATCCAAAACACAACGAGTCCACAAAATATATGCATGAAGGCACGTGGCTCAAAAAGGATGTATATGTATAATGATAGTTTGGATAAAATGGACATATACATGAAGTTAAACAAATAAATACGAAATCAATAAAAACTAAATTTTCACCAAAACAAATTTCATTTCAAGGTATATGTATGAATTGTCAACACAATAAGTATACATACATATCCCTAAACACAATTGAGTCCATATATATATATTTGCATGAAAGGCAAATGACTCAAAGGGTATACATGTATATCTTAAAGTTTGGCAAAATTACACATATACATGAAATGAAAACTCATGATCATAAAACAAATACACAAATAGGAATACAATTTTAAAATGTATGAATCATCAAAACTAGACTATACTAGCACATCTAATGGGTTCAAATACGCAATCAAGCCCAAACATATATAGATTTATTTGTGGCCCACTATATGCACAAGTATAAATCTTCTAGTTTTAATGAAAACTAACATCTAAACATGTAATCAAGGCATAAAGTATAAAAACAAATCATTTAGACTAGGATTTAACTAGTGTCGAAAACATGATTATCATGCAAATACATATGTTATTAAACCTATGATAAACATGATAGCTAAACAACTATGAGAACACAAAATGGGTATCTCAAATTGCTATTCATGTATGTCAAGGATGCAATAAACTTGGTATTTTCACAATAATCTATAAACATCAAAAATATGAAATACAAATCATATATGATCAATATGTACATGCATGTGCATTAGATCTAGGTCATACAAATTAGTTTAACCAAGGTGAGAACACAAAAATATAAATCCATATAAAACATGGGTGTTTCAACCAACTAATATGTATAACACTAATCTAATTAACATGACATATTCATGATGATCACTAAACATCAAAACATGCTATAAACATATGATCATGAAAAGCATGTAAACAATAAATAGGAGTTAGGAATCGTTACCAAAACCTAGAAGGCAACTCTCCTTGTCTCTAAAACATGGTGGTTCTCTCCACCAAATCTTCCCTTGAAAGTGATGCATCCAATTGATTTCCTTTAAGTACGGAACGCATCCACTCCAAGGTGTCATCACTCTCACGTCATGTGAGAGCCCATACCTACATCAAATAAAGGAGGGGTGGTCTTTGGTACCCATATCTTCTTGGGTCCATGGGGGTTAGTACCTTCTCTAACCCAAACAAATTTATTTGCTAAATTTGAAATATGTATTCTATCATAACAAAATTTAGCAAGGTGGCCCTTACGTCCACAATGTGTACAAGTGTACACATGAGCATACTTGTGATGGGTGTGTCCGTGTGGAGCATGTGTATGCCGTGGAGGGTGTGCATGCATAAAGGATGGAACTTGTTTCTTTCGAACCAAGGTTTCCAAACGTGAGTGGTTCATGGCACATTGGCTCATAGTGGAGCCCAAACAATCCACTTTCTTCTTCAACAAACAAATATCATCATTAATCTTAGAAGAAGAAGTGCATGCGAGGGGTGATCTAGGTGAAGCTACCCTAGCATGGCAAACATGAGCATCAATCTTATTTTGTAAAGCAACATTTTTCTTTAAACACACACTAAATTAATTGAAATAGAAATAATTTTATTTTTCAAAGCAACATTCTCCTTTAAGACAAAATCAACTTTTGAAGACAAATTTTCATTTTTCTTCAAAATAACATGGCAATCACTTTTAGATTTTAAAAACTCATTTTCTTTAAGTGCAAGTTCTAATTGAGATCTCAATGAATCCCTTTCATTATAGACCTCAACCTTCTCTTGCAAAACATTGTTAAGTTTAGAAGACAATTTTTCATTTTCTTTATTTAAAGCAAAAGTCTTCTTTTTCAACAAATTATATTTTTCAATTAATTTTTCACATACAATAGATAGTTCTTCATTTAAAGCATGGGGATCAACATAATCATCACATGAAGAACTAGCATCAAAACTATCTAGTTGAGATTCCGATTGTACCTCAAGGGAGTCATTCCCTTGGACCGTATAGCATTGTTGTGGCTCGGATTCATCTCCACTAGATTCCTCTTCTTGTTGGATAGGCAATTGAAGCTTGGAGGAGGTGGTGGTTGTCAACAACTTCCACACTGCAAAGGCGGAATCAAAGTTAGAAACACGCAAAAGATATTCTTTAGGAAGTGTGCTTCTAATGGCCTCTAGGGCTTGTGCATTGGCCCCTATATGCTAGCTATCACTAAGGTAGGATTCCTTGGTAATGGCAAGGTGAACCTTATAACCTAGGGTTTGTAGGTAAATGGCCATCCTAGTCTTTCAAACAATAATGTTGGAAGGATCAAAGCTAGGTGGGGTCATGAAGTCCATGGCAAACTATATGAGTGTGCAAACAAGCAAATGCAAACAATAGATTAGCAATCAAATGGTTCTCACTCCTAGGATATTAAGCCTAAGTATCAGGAGCACTAGCTCTGATACCAATTGAAAAACACCTAGGGGGGTGAATAGGTGTAAGTGCTAATCTAGTGAACTATAAGCGCTAAATGCGGAAGCTAATACAAATTTTGCAACACACTTAATACAACACACAAGTGTAGCCGAATTTCCCGTGAAGGGCTCTGGACTAACTCCTTTTGATTCCCCTTGAATGGGTAGAGGTGCTATGTGAAGCTCTTGTTGATTAAGTACAAGTGAGGCACACACAAACAACCAAGCATATAAGATGATATATCAATATGAATATATGCAAGGCACAAATGCAAGCAATAAGATATGAATGAATGAATGATGCTTTTCACAATATAAAGAGAGAGAGAGTTAGAGAGACAATGGATTAAACGCAAACACAAATATATGTTTCGAGGTTCGAGCCCCTAGCTCTACATCCCCGCCTACACCACCGTGTAGGATTTTCAATCCACTATCTCCCACCGAGGGAACCTCTACCGAAGAGGATTTGTTACAACAAGGGAGTACCAAACTCCTCTCTCAAATACCGCCTCACAACCGAGGGGTAGGCCCGTAGCCAATACAACAACCAACGCCTCTACCGAAGAGGGTTACAAGCCAAACTCCACCTCTCACTAGAGGGAGTAAACCAATCACCCGATCACCTCTACCAAAGAGGGATACAAAAAGAATAAGGGTGTACAACAAGTGGTTTCTTTCAACCACAAACAATCTCTCTTTCTTTTCTCTTTTCCACAAATACAAGATCCTAATAGATTAGGATAGAAGATAAGCTCAAGTGTGGAAACAAGGTGTTTTTGGAAACAAGCAACAAAGAAAAACTACTTGGGAAATCTCTTATAGATGATAGAAAATGAAAACCAATACAATATCCCAAAAACCTAGTTTTCTTTGATTTTCCATAAACCCAAAACAACACCAAGATAAATCTCTTTGGCACAAAACTCTTTTTAAAACTCTTTTAAAACAGTAGAGAAAGTCTGGAAATTTTGGCTCTTAAAATCTTACTTAAAAACATGAAGAGATGGGGTATTTATAGCCCCATCAGAAAACTAGCCGTTAGGCTGATCTGGCAGCCTGACAGGCTGCCGGTCGACCGGCCCGGTCGACTGCCAACGATCAGAAATGTGACCGTTGGGCAAACACGGTCGACCGGCACGGTCGACCCAAACAAACAGAGAGCACTGCTCTCAGACCCGGTCGACCCTGACGGTCGACCGTCCCTGTGTCTGCCAAACGTGCACAATCTGTGCACGTCGATCGACCGGCCCGGTCGACCGACTTCATCCCAAGTCGACTAGGTCAGTTGACTAGTCGACTGGTTGAAGCCTGGAACAGAAATCTGGGTCAGAAAAACAGTTTAAAAATATTTTGAAAAATCTTTTAAGTCTTTTAAAAATCCACAAAATTTGTTTTACCATTTTGTATTGAAACACAAACTTGTGATAAAAATTTCAAGACATATATCAACATATTCAAATCATTTTTGTGTCTTGTAAATTTTATCAAAAACCAACACTAGTATTTTATCAAACTTGATTTTTTCAAAGCATGAATAGGATAGTCAAAATAAGTTTGTCTAGTAAGTTTAAAGCATGTATGCATATCTAGAACATATCTAATATACATAAGAATAAAGTAAACTTGTTTTGATCTATTATCCATGAAAACCAAAATCCAAAACATGAAACGTGTGTGTATAGTGCACTTGAGCATATCAACTATACTAAGCTTTACAAATGAATCTAAAACACACTAAACTATGGATACCTAAGTCTTCTTGATGATCTTCATCTTCAAGGTGACTCGATCCCAAACCGTGATCCACCGAGTGCAATGGTATGATCTTGAAGCTCGGGCACCGGAATCACCATGAAAAGCTTCTAAACTCCTTGTTGAAGCTAATCACCAACTAATATCTTGGTTAATGATATGAAACTTAAAAACACAAGATTATTAGTAAACATAACTACATGAGTTAATCATCATCAAAACTAGGGTGGAAGGCCTTTGGGCCAACATGCATATCATCTGCCGTGAAGGTGATGCAGGGAATATTTTAGGAGGCGTGGGGGCAATCCTCTACATCTTCCTCCTTTGGCCCGATCGGCACCTGGGTCATGAAGACCTCAGCATTAGCTAGAGCTTCTTGTAGAGCTTCTCTGGTCGACTTTGACAGCCTAAGAAGCTCATAAAGCGTAATCCGCGCCGGGATGTTGGCTAGTTAAGCCAGGACATCAAAGCGGTAAGGTACTGTGGATCCTTCCGCTATGTCTTTTGAAAGAACTCGAGAAAACCGAAGTTCTTTCTGTTTCTCCACAGGTTATTTTGTGGAGGGCATGGCTGGCTCTGCAATGGGTCTTGGGGGAGTTACCGCCATTTCGTCATACTTCTTCAAATATGACTGCCCTGAACGGGTTTTCGCCACCAGTTGACTAGGTTCTGTGGCCAGGACTATTGTTTCCTCTTCCGAATCGGTCAGCGAGGGAACATCAGTCTCTGCTTCCCGCGAAGAGGCGCATACCACATTACAGGATGTGGCCTTTGCTTTGCCTTTGGACTTCCTGTTGGTCACAGTAGTCCATTGCTGGCCATCAACAAGGTCAGGATGAACCCACATGATTTCTCCTTGAGGTGTGGGGACAGGTACTAGGCCTTTCTCTTGCTGGTGGTGAGGGTTTGTGTTGACTACTCTTAGCTCTCCTCTTGGGACAGGAACTACTCCAAAGGGTGTTGGAGGTTGCCTTCCAAACTGGAGGAATGACGTCATGTTAGCTGCCACCTTCTTCTGCTCTGGACGGAGTTTAAATACCTCCGCGTCAATCAGAGCCTGAAGGATGTCCTTGAAGACATAACAGCTCTTGGTGGGGTGTCTCAACATCCTGTGATACATGCAGTAGCTGGGATTATCAGTTTTACCGATTCTTCAGGGCGCCTAGCTTCAGGAAGCTTCAGTCGATTGCTCTTGTTGAGTAATTTGAAGAGCGAGTCGACATGTTCATCCTTGAAGGAATACTGCTTGTTGGCGCGTGGTTGGCTTGAAGAGCCACTCCCTTTAACCGGTTGAGGTTTGACAGAAGATTTGATTTCTGTCGCCAAGTTGTCCTTCCGTTTGGCTTGGAGGGATGTGTCTGGCGCACACCTCGATGACCTCTCAGGTCAGGGTTTGTTTTCTTCTGCCTTGACCCGGGCGACGATCTCTTCAGCCTGTTCACCTTGTTGGATTAACTGCTTCCAGGTGCGGCTTTCAGCTACTCCTATTTGGGCAAGGAGTGAAGTTTGGAGATTATGGCGGCATGTTTCCACCAGGGTGACCTGGGTCATACCGCTTGGACATCGGAGTGCCACATTCCAAAATCTTTCTACGAAAGACTTGACGGACTCTCCCTTTCGTTGCTTGGTGGCCAAAAGGCTCGGCATGGTGACCTCAGTCATCTTCAAAGAAGCGCGTTAGGAAGAGCTTCTCCAAATCGCCCCAATTTTTGATTGAGCCCTCTGGGAGCTTCATGAATCATTCAAAGGCGAGCCCTTTTAAGGTGTCGATGAATAAACGCGCCAGGATGGCATCGTTATCTACCACATTCCCTGTTTGAGATTTGAAGTAGTAGATATGTTGGTTCGGTGAACCTTTCCCTTCAAACGCTTGGAGGGTCGGAGCCTTGAACTTGGGTGGGTACGGAACTAAGTCCCACTCGGTCGGATATGGCCGGATCAATCCTGCTTCTTGGAGGCCTTTCCGGTTGGTAAGGGCGTCAAGACGTTGCTCCAACTGATTCATTCTTTTGGAATGAACCTTTCCCTGGTCTCGGTCGTCCTTTTCCTGCGACGAAGATTTAGACGAACCAGAAGTAGGTTGCTCTTCCTCCTCTATGTGCACAGAGGATGAGCTTTCCCCCTCTTTTCGCTTGCCTTTAGACTTCTTAAAGAAGGCTTTGTTGGTTGACTTCCTCTTGTCTTCAAGCAACTGTGCGAGCATCTGCTTGAGGGAGTCGATAGATTCTTGCTGAGCGCGATTCATCTCGAATTGTTCCTTCTGAACCTGGGCTTACTGCTCCAAGCGCCTGGCGGTCTCCTCAGGAGTGCTAGTCATATATATGTAGGCCTCTTTCTCCATGGAGGAATTTGAGGCCTGCGATTCTGCAATAGCGGAATGCGAGTCATTCACCTCAATGCCCGGACTAGAGCATTGTAGTCAATCGGGGGAATTGCCCCGGTTCGGGTGCGAGTGTGTCGGTACACTCCTTCTGGTTCTGTGTCAGATTCATCAGAGCTGACTGCAGGTTGTTTTTCCCTGCTCCTGCTCACCATGTTTGCAGTGAGCTCTGGATATTCAGTGTCAGAGAAAATTCTCCTCTTGTGGGAGCGACTTCTCTTAGCTGATCGGGGAATCAGGGTCAGCTGTCTAACTAGAGACTGCTAGTTTGCACCTGAATTGCAACGGCACTCAGAAAGCATTATGATAAGCCGTTGGCAGCAACATGACGAAGTGATCTGATTAGCACTTCTTTTCTTTGTCAAATAATCTCTCAGATCCGTGGGAGGAGGGTCAAAGAGATTAGCCTCGCAATGTCGAGGGTAGGAGGCATCCTTACTCAGTACAGCTAGGACGCGGGGTTCAGCGACGTGGGGCGCATGAACGCAGCTCTCGCGTCGCGTCTTCAGGACGCGCGTCTGGCATCTCTGCTGAGAAGAGACGCGACTATCGCTTGGCTGATTATTGCGCCGGGGCAGAGACGCTTGAGAGATATAGGGCTGCCGGGCCCCATGCCTAGAGACGCGTGCTTCCTGCACTTGGCAAGGTGCGCGAGTTTCGCCTTGGCGTATGCGGAGTGGGGCTTCAGAGGAGCCAACTGGGTGAGCCTCACGTTTGGGCTGCCAAACGCGGACTTCACGTGTCGGATGTGGTGCAGCAGAGACACCGGTTTGAACCCTGCGTTCTGCCTCAGTTGGACGATCAGTTGTTCCAACTTGCAGTTGACGCGCACGCCTTCTCTGTCGGCGCTCAGCGTTTCGGTTGCGTCGTAGAGGTGGAGAGAAACCAACAACGACCTGGTGCTGGGGGAGAGGGTGAACTGGCTGGACACCAGAGGGCTTGACCACGCGGGTCTCTTGAGAGACGTCGGCGCGTGTATCTCGTATGGCGCGGTTGGCCGCGACATCCTTTACAGCAGCTGCGCCTGAGGCCACGCGGGTCTCCTGAGAGACGTTGGCGCGTGTGTCACGCTTGGCGCAGTTGGCCGCGACATCCTTCATAGCAGCCGTGCCTGAGAGAGTCTCAGAGCGGGTTTCGGGGGAAGTCCCCGTAGAGACCCTGCGGCAGACGCGGGTCTTTGGGCTCTTGGAGTCGGAAGAGAGAAACTCTTCATACTTTGCCTGGTCGAATTCGATGACGAGCGATTCGACCATTTTCCCCTTGTAGAGGACGTTACCTTGCGCCACAATCTATTCGTCAGTAACGAAAATAGTCCCCAGCGGAGTCGCCATCTCTTGTTTGGTACGGAGAAGAGACGTTCGGTGTAAAATTTCCTTGAATCAATTGAAAGGTTACAACAAACTTATACTCCGAATACAAGGGAGGGGAGATGCTGAGTCTTGGATCCCCCCTTTGTTTAGTGCTGGGTTCTTCAGGTGGCGATGGAAAGTGAATCTTATTTCCGTTGACCGGGTGAACGTCAAAAACTTTTGGGGATCTTCTCTTCGGATGACGGACGGAGTAACGCAGCTCTGTCGGCCAGAAATCTCAAAGAGATTGTAGGCATAAAGTTGTTTGAAGGGTTGGACTCTCTTTCCTCCTCTCTGGGAGCTCTAAAGCCAAGCTCTTTTCTCTCAGGGTTCTTCTCTCCGAAAATTCGACCCCTTCTCCATAACAACGGGGCTATTTATAGAGGTTTCAGGGGCGTATGTGCCTCCTAAAAACACTCCATAATGGGGGCTAACTTTCCCCGTTATGTGGGCCGTGATTGGCCCCATAACCGGGACGGTTACAACTGAGGCGCGGGTTTCGACTCACGCGCCTTGGAGCTGCTGAGACGCGGGTTTCGACCCTCGCGCCTTGGTGCTGCTGAGACGCGGGTTTCGACCCTCGCGCCTTGATGCGGCTGAGACGCGGGTTTCGACCCTCGCGCCTTGATGCGGGTGAGACGCGGGTTTCGACCCTCGCGCCTTGGTGCGGCAGAGACGCGGGTTTCGACCCTCGCACCTTGGTGTGGCAGAGACGCGGGTTTCGACCTTCGCGCCTTGGTGCGGCAGAGACGCGGGTTTCGATCCACGCGCCTTGGTGCGGCAGTGCTGGCTGAGACTAGCCCTGCGTCTGGAGTTTGGGACTCTGCTTTTGATGACTTGTCTTTAATGATTTTTATACAGCCTATAGGGACCAGACAGAATTTCGCTTATATTAGTGGCCAAGAACACTTTCTTGGGCACATTGGTCTTTCTCTTCTTTGTACACATATCCTTAAGAAATTTGGCATAAGCCGGGACTTGTTGGGTAGCGTCAAGAAGTGGCACATTCAATTTGACCTGGTTGAACATCTCTAGCATTTTCTCCATGTACATATTTTTATTGTTGTTCCTAAGCCAATTGGAAAAGGGTGCTACAGGCTTATGAACTGGTTCAGCAGCTTTGTCCTCGTTAGATGTTTGTGGAGTGGATTGGGAGGAACTAGCAGAGGTGGAGGCAGGAGTGGGATCGGGATAGACTGGATTTTTCTGTTGGTAAACCTGGTTGTCTACCTTCTTTCCATATCGCAGTGTGTGAACAGCATTACACTGGTTAATCGATGGATCATGAATTTCATATGCTTGATTGGAGGTTTTTGGGTTAACTAATGGCTGACTAGGCAAAGTACCCTTAGGTCTTTCACTTAGGGAGCTAGCTAACTGGCTCATCTGCATTTCCGGTCTTGATATGGCCTGTGAATGACTGTTCAGAGTTTGTCCCTGGTTTTGCATAAAAGTGGTTTGGGACTTTACGAAAGCCTCTATGCTCTCCTCCAATTTACTGATTTTTCTTTTCCATTGGTGAGCCTTGGGAGGAGGAAGCTGGGCTTGACTGGGAAAAGTTGGTGGAGGAGTAGGATGGTGAAAGTTGTTGGAAAAATTAGTCCTGGGAGGATTGTTTTGGGCCCAGGAGAAATTGGGGTGATTTCTCAAGCCGGGATTGTAGGTCTGTGAGTAGGGGTTGTGAGGCGGCCGTGAGTAAGCCGCGTTCATGTGTTCCGGTGGCACTTGCTGGGCATGAAAAACAGGGCACTCTTCAAAGACATGGTTCGGTGCCTGACAATATGAACAACCCGGATTGTGAATTGGTGGTGGGTTGATCTGGTTGACACTAGCCGACTCTTTTGTTTCCAGAGCCTCTATCCTTCTCATCATGGTAGCAATCTTACCCTCGGTAGCAATGGATGATTTTAGGGATAGGAGCCCTCCTCTTGAAGCTATAGATTGTGAATTCCTAGGTTTTTCTGAGGCTGGCTCCAATTGCAGAGTTTTCTCCGCTAAATCCTCAAACAAATCCCAACCCTGATTTTCATCCTTCTGCAAGAACCCTCCCTGACACATCGTTTCTAACAGGGTCTTAGTTTGATAATCTAGACCATCGTAGAGAATCTGGCATTGACGCCATGATGAGGGCACTGAGCGAGGAGATCTTTGAATCGCTCAAAGTATCTCCAAAATGGTTCGCTCGGGTCTTGCTTAAACTGCATGATATTTTTCCTAATGAGGGCAGTCTTGTGAATGGGGTAGAATTTCTTTAAGAAGGCCTTGATGAAATCATCCCAGGTCGTTACTGAATCTGCTGCCAAGCTGTACAACCACTTCTTAGCTAGGTCCTTTAGGGAAAAAGGGATGAAACGTAGCCTAACGGCATCGTCTCCTAGCTGGGGTATACGCATCATGAGGCATACTTCTTCAAATTCCCTAACAACGAAGTATGCGTCCTCTGATTCTAAACCATGAAATTTGGGAAGAGTGTTAATGAATTGTGGCTTTAACTCAAAATTATTGCCGTTTGCTTCAGGAAGTTTTATGCAAGATGGAAGTGAAGTTCTGATCGGGTAAAATCTATCCTGAAGTGACGCCATCACCGTTCTGGATGCAAGGGTAGAGAAGTGTTTCTTTTTAATCTGGAAGTTGAAGGATCTCTCACCCACTCTTGCATTCAGCACACCACAAACAACGTGAAGATAACAAACAATCGAAAAAAATAAAAAAAACAAACAAAAGAAAGAAAAACAACCACAAACCTTAGTCTAAGGTACCTGGATCTAGACGACTCCTAACTGGTCGATTCTCCGGGGAAGGTTGTTGCAGGAACTCGACTACAAGCTAATCAGCCAGGAAAGGGCAAAGCTCGGGAGGAGGTATCCGGGCAGAGCCACGGGCCTAATTACGCCAAACCACGGAGCTTTCGAGGCTTAACCTCTCAATCCACTTTCCTTAGACACCGATTTTGCAGGAGTATAGTTCTTACAATTTTCAACCTCGGTTAATCTCTTAGTGAGTCTGAGATGTCCCTAGGGCCAACGTCTATTGATTTTTAGTTAAGGCTTGGGAAAGTGTGAGTGCACTTGGAGATGGTTTTTGGGCTAAGGAAGGGTGATGAAATCCCCACCTTATCTTGTTTATTTGGGTTTTGCCCTTAAAGTCAATTGTGCAAGTGTACAGTTTATTCACAACAAGGTAACACTCAAATCGGTATATCACTTCAAATGTTGGTCCTATTCTATATGAGTGCGCACGTACCTTGTCTCCAGTACTCTTCAACAAAAATTGAAATGAATTGAAATAGACACGTGCCCTAAATGCAAAAGTCTAATCCAAATTTCAATTACACAACAAGTGAATTTCTGTTGAATTTATTACACATGCATATGGTGAAGCATCCAAGGAAACTAAAAATTTTGAAAGCACTTTTTTTTTTAGCGGCGTTCGGCAACCCTGCAAACGAGTTTGTTAGTACTTCAATCGGAAAAACTCGCTTTTACATGAATCTTCCCGAGGGCAAATGAATCCTCGCGCAATGTCCTTGGCCACCTCTTTTGCTTCCCGTGAAAGTGAGCTCCTTGGTTCTTCTCCTACACACAAAAACAAAGAACAATCTTTAGTAGTGAACAATAAAGTCGTTCCCTCCCCGGCAACGGCGCCAAATTTGATCGGCAAAAAGCAAGCACAAGAAAAGTAGAAAGGGAGTGGGTTGAAGTTACTGCTTTTGCGATTCTTCCTTAGTAGCGAAGTGGCTATACGGGTCGTATCCACAAGGAAGGAGAGCGATAGAAGCTTGATGCGGCTTTTATGTTCAAGAAAAGAGAATGTTCTTTGTTTCCAAATAAAGAATTGAAAAGTGAAAACAAGTTGTTTCAAGAATTGTTGGAAAATGTTTTGGTAGTTTATAAAAGTGGGTTTTTCTTAGTGGTGAAAACGCATGGCTAACTTTTTACTAATTGCTCCCACTAATCCCTAACTTCTTGAAGATGTGCCTCACGATGGATCATAGGCAAGCTTACCCCTGATGCAATGGAACTATTCACGTGGAAATTGAGTGAAAGTTCTTCCTATAACTTTGCTTTACAGGGCAAAAACTCGGACATTCCCATATCAAGATCCATTAGAAGGCGAGAATACGGGAAGACACGAGTGCACTAATGGTATCGGTAAAGTTAAAAGGAAAGTCTCTAACTTAAAACAACAAGTAAAGTACAAAACTTATAGATCATCAAAAAACTATTTAAGTATGAAATATAAGAAGGTAAATACTTGTAGGTGAGTTAGAGTTAGAACCCTCGTCTTAAGATGCCATAACTCTCGTTTGCACAAGGCTTGTTGACACTATTGACTCATGCGGATTATCAATTAAGTAGTTAAAGATTAGTGGGTTAGTAGTTAGTTAGCCATGCTATGGAGGAGTTAGTTACACATGGTGAAGAAAAGAACAACAAAAGAAAAGAGATAAAGAGAAGGAGTTACACTAAAGCAAGAATGTAAAAGCAAATGCAAGCAAATGAAAACAACTAGTAAATGGAAAGAAGAAAGAGAAGTAATTACTTGTATTAACTTGTCACCTTCCAATACAACTTGTACACACTCTCTCTTTCACTCTAATGGCTAAAGCTAGAACTAGAACTAGAAGAAGAAGAACAACAACAACTACAAACAAAAGATCAAACTACACAACTTGCTCTCTGGATTTTTTTTTCAACTGAAGAACCTAGGAAGGCTTTTATAGGCATCAGGGACTAGGGGGCCAGGGGACAAACCCTGGCCCAAAACGTGGCGCGCCGCGCGCCCACATGGCCGTGGAAACGCGGCATATGCCGCGTTTCCGCGGCAATACTTTGGCGGCGCGCGCAGCGCCGCCTGGTTGTCCCCCTGTCGGCTGGATTCCTAGTTTCTGGTTTTGTATCTCTGGTTTTAACGAAACCAGCCTCTTAAGTCAAATGACTATCTTTTAGGCCTTTTAATCACCAAATAAATGGTGATTTAGATCTTCTTCTTCATTTGCCCACCATGGACCTAGGATCAAGCAAGTAAGGTTTTATTAGTAGAATTTTACATGAAATAAATATGAGAATGTGATGAAAATTATGCAAAATTAGAGACTAATCAATCATGAGCAAGAAGAAGAGTAAAGTTATTACCCACATCATTTGTTGCTTCGAAGAGAATGGTAAGATCTTCAGTTTTATGCCAGCAATCTAAGGCATAGTATCCAAATTTTTGACAGTTGTAGCATTGAACATTCTTGTTGTTCCACGTCTGGATATAAATATTCCCCGATTGCTTCGTCCTCTAACTCTGAAGCTTTGGACCTCCACTTGATTTTCAGTGGTTCATTTTTGGGGACCACGTCCGCTATCTCTACCACGACCACGACCACGACCTCTACTATGTGAGCCTCGATCATTTAGAGACAGCTTTGACTCTAATGCTTGTTCCAACATTATAGAATTAGTCTTCTTTTGCATGCGTTGCTCATGAACTTGGAGAGATCCAAAAGCTCCTATATTGAGATCTCCTCCAAATTCTTTGACTCCTCAATTATCGTGTCACCACGTGCTCGAACTTAGATGTGAGGGATCAGAGCAATTTCTCCATCACTCGAATGTCTTCCATCTTTTCTCCATTTCTCCTCATTTTATTCATAATTAAAAGCAATCGTGAATAATAATCAGAGATTTTTTCTTCATCATTCATTTGAGCAGCTTCAATATCGCCCCTCAAAGTTTGGAGGCCAATTCGTTTCACCCATTCGACTCCTATGTGGATGATAGTAACAATTTCCCATGCTTCTTTGCTCGTCATTGCTTCGGCAACTTTCTCGAAGGTAGACTCGTCAAACCCTTGATAGAGTAGAAAACGAGCCTTGCTATCCTTCTTTCTTTGCTCTCTAAGAGCCTTCTTCTCTTCAGCGGTGTAGGCGGCTTCTACCTCTGGTGTGGGTGCTTTGAGCTCATCAATGATCAGCTCCCACAACTCTTGAGAACCAAATAGAGCTTTCATTTGAATTGACCAACTCTCATAATTATCCTTTGATAATTTGGGTACTTGAGGATAGACAATGTTATTGGTGGAGGCCATGTGGAGAAGAGAATGGAAGAAAAGAATGAAATGGCTCTGATACTAGTTATTGGACTAGAGGATTGGCAAGAGAAGAGGCGATGGATGTTTGCTAGCTCCAAACGCTCTTGAATACTGGATTATTGTTACTCTTTTAGTACCTCTAAAATAAATTCACATAAGCTAATACTTTGCAGAAAGTAAGAAACTCTGCAATGCTTTGCTTTGCTTTCTTTGTTTTTCTTTTTTTCCTTATACTTTACAACACAACCATATGACCCCTTATATAGGATTGTATACAATGAAGTTTCAAGTATAATAAATACATGTGTTAATAACCTCACAAAACTCTCTTAGTAAATATATTATAGATTTTGCTTAACTTCATTGGTAGAGTCAATAAGCTTCAGGTTTGGTTCTGTATTAACTCCATAACTCCAACAATTGGAGCCTTAAAAACAAAAGAAAATAATAGAATATGGAAATGGGAGCAGAAGGGACAATTCTCAGTAAGATCCAATTATCTTTCTCTGAGTTACCTCTTTTCAGCCAGTCATAATTTGGTCTTGAAGAGCAAAATTCTTATGTGGCTCATTATCAAAGGGAAACTTAACCCCCTAGATATGTTAGCTCATAAAGGGATTAGTCAATTGAACAAGTGTGTATTGTCATGGAGTCACTGAATCCAGTCAGCATGTTTTTCGTGATTGTCCATCGTGACCTTTACTTGAGACTCAGTAGACGTCATTATATTGCTAATGCATCTAGCTTAATACTTGATTTAAGGACCCCATCACAATAATCATGTTAATTCTAAGGTTCGAATGGAGTGGGACATCTCAGTGATGGCAAGAGAGAGATAATAGAATATTTTCTCAGAAATTTAGGAATAGTGTTTCTCTGCTTGAATGTATTAACTCTTGCATCACTTTTTGGTGAGAGAATTTGCCAAAAGAATGTGGAAGACGTATGTTGGAGGAGGCATTAGAAGAGCTGCTCGAAGAAGAATTTAGAGAGGACTGCAGAGGGAAGCTTAGGAGAATACTGCTGCTGATGACAGTGTTGCGACCATAAGAGCTAATGCAGCTGAATCTGATGGTCCTGATGCTGGAACTGTCACTACTAATGATTCAGACAAAGAAGCGAACAACACCGGATAAATCTCGTTCTAACACCAACAAATGCTGAAAGATAATTTCAGAAAGGAAAAACACTCGAATCCACGAGCAAAGCACTCGAATCCACGAGCAAAGATAAAAAAACTCGAATACACGAGCAATTGAAAAAGAAAAGATTTAATTTTATTGATTATAAAAAGTGTAATACTAAAAACAAAGATACAATGGTCTTATATAGATAAATGATACTATTCTAAATAGGAAATCTATTTAAATAAAAGAAAAAAAACCAAATGGAATTCAAATCGGATTGGAAAACTAATTCCTATACAGACTCAGATACAGCTGACACGCACAGGACTGTCGACAGCTGATGAAGCCCTGTCGACAGATTGTATAGTCCCAACTCTTGGAAAAACGTTTCTGAACTTAGTCTGTCGACCGCTGAAATTGAGATGTCGACAGCTCGGCTCAATTTGTTGACAGCTAAGTTTTGTTGTCGACATCTGAGGCTCAAAATTGGCCAGCTGTCTTGGTTTCTTCTTACATCATTCCCTCCCTCTTTAAAAGAACAAATCCTCGAGTTCCAATCTGGATATAGCTACTCGGTATAGACCCTTTCAGCTGAAATTTCTTCCCTCCTCAAATGCACCATCATCATATATTCTTCCTCAAAAAACTTCTCTCATTTCTTCTTGTCAGCTGTTGCTTTTATACTTATTATTAGATTTCTTCACAAAATCTTCTTCTTTTTGTGTACGATAAAATCTTGTTGAACTGTGAACCATGCGATTGTATGCAATCTTTGTTTGGCGCAAAGCTTGATCCTATGCTCTTGGTTTGTCTCTACAGATGCTTCATAGCAAATTGCCTAAGGTGCAGTTAACAACTTTTATTTGTCCAATGATTTGGGGATGTGTCGTGCTACTATACTTTAATGGTGTATCAAATCTTCGCCATGAGGTAAGTAACTGAAAACTTGTTATCTCTATCTGAAATAATAGAACTTGGCACACCATGTAATCTCTTAATCTTTTGAAAGAACAACTTGATCATCCACTCATATAATCCTTCGGAGTCCTGAAAGTTGTCTTTCATTCATCTTTCGGCCTAATACGGATTTTATAGTATACATTCTTGAAGTCAATCTTTGAACACATGCATAAGCCTCTTAATCTGTCCAACATATCATCAAGTCAAGATATGAAAAATCGACTGTGAATGGTGATCTTGTCGACTGCCTAGCTATTCATACACATGCTCCAACTTCCATCCTTCTTTGGAGTTTAAAGAGTCAGTACGACACATGGACCCACACTTTCCAAAATATACCCCTTACGTATTGATGAGTGTGATCTATATACAAGCTTTATACCACTTTTATGCCGATTATTTGTAACATTTAAAGCTGCAAGGGTATAGTTTATTATGTTTTAGAAATTAAATCAATAGTAAGAAATTAGTGAAAAGAAGCAAAAAGCGTTGAAAATAGATATAAGAAGAGATTATAGTCAGATTTACTACAGACGTAAAGGCCCAGAGCCAAAACAGCACTGGAAATAGAGACTCCAAGTATCAGAGAAGCTGCTATAAAAATCTGAAAGTCAAAACCAGCCATAAGTTGGTTGGCCAGCCGACCTGGTCGGCTACGCAGCCAACCACGGTTCAAAATGTAAATCACCTAGTGAGGGGTGAATAAGTGATGTGCTAATCAAATGCAAAACAATGTAAAATTAAAACTTATTATGCAAACTAAAACTATCACACAATGTACAACCAAAGAGTGAAGCCGAATTCTCGGTGAAGGGCTCTGAACTTCTCCTCAAAATTTTTCTAGATTAAGAGGTGAGATGCAACTATAGCTCTCTTGGTTAAATACTAGTGTGAGCACAAGCACAATAGCAAGCATATAAAGAATAAACAATAATAACAATGTAAGATATTAAACAAATCAAGCAAGTAAATCTATTGAGCACAAGTAATATCAAGCATATAGAGATATGGACAATTATGAGTATATATGATATAAACGCAAGTGGGTTGAGTGAGAGATAAGCAATCACAAACACGAAAAATTTGTTTCAAGGTTTGAACCACTTCCTCTACGTCCCTGCTTTCACCACGATGAACGATTTCCACTAAAAATGATCCCGCACGATCACTCGGTGCCGCAACACTTACAACGAGCTCCCTCAAGAACTCTTAGACCCGCAAGTCCCTTACTTGTCCCGCAAGAACAACACACAACGCGAACCTGCAAGCTCGCCGAGGTCGCAACCTTCAACTCCTTCTCAATACAAAATGAGACACTTGGTGATCACTTCTCTTGATAACCAACAAACACTCTCACAAACAAGGATCCCTATAGGATGGATATAGCGATGGATAGCTCAAGCTTGTATGAGAAAAAACTAGATAGATTTTGTAGTGAAAAACTCAAGAAAATCTTTTTGAAAAAGTCAAGAGAAAGACTCTTGATAAAGTCTTCTTTGGATATGAAAGTTAATCTCAAAAATTTATCGAGAAAACTCTGTTGAAGATCAAAAAATAGGCTCGTAAAAACTTCTCCAAAAACTTGTTGATAAACTGGCCCAAAAGACCCATATATAGGCTGTCAAAAACTAACCGTTATGGGCTCAGGATGGCCTGTCGGTCGACCGGCCAATGGTCATTTTTCAGACCATTGGGGTTGCTGGTCGACCGCACCCAAACCCACAGAGAGTTTAACTCTCTATTGGTCAACCGCTTGGTCGACCAAGCCAACTCCGAGAGTGGGCTTGAGCCAGTAGGTCGACCGCACTTGGGCTCGTGCATGTGTCCACGTCGGTCAACCGGTCGTTCGACCGCAAGCAGCCCAAAAACCCAATTTTGAACTTTTTTAAATACATTTTAAATCCCATAAAATCTCCATAAAATTCACAAAAATAAGTTCATTAAAATACTAAGTAGCACAAATATGTGTGACCAAAAATCAACACATATTATAAACATGTGAACTATTTTTGAGGTAAAGAAATTAAGACATAAACCAAAACCAGTATTTTCCAAAAAACCAACTTCTAAATAAAAATTCGATTTTTTCAAAACTTGTGAAAATACAAAAATAAGTTATTGAAGCACATTTAAAGTATAGTGTGTATGAAAATGATTGAATACATATTGTAAATGAAATATACTTGTTTCTGACAATAAGCTTTAAAATAAGTTTTGATAAAAATAAAACTTAAACGCATGATATAAACTCATCAAAATATGTTATCTAGACATTTGAAGCAACAATGTATATTGATGAAATCCAATACACATATAAACCATGTAAATTTGTTTTGATGAAATCTATGCATGAAACCGATATATGTATTCTTGAAACTCAAAACCAAAACGGTTAAACTAAAGACTAAAACTATTTAACATTAAACAATACATAAATTTTGTATGTGAGAGAGAGCTTGAGCAATACACAATCAATCTATCTTTTACATTTTATCTAAAATAAAAACTTAAAACTTACAAAATAGGACTCAAGTCTTAATCAAAATCTTCTCTTGAAAATCTTTATCTCTATTATGACTTGATCCAAACTCGATCCATGAAGTAGACTTCTCTTTTGAGTACTTGATACGATCTTGAAGCGCGAGCCCTTGAACCAACACGTGCTAACTTCAAAACTTGACTTTGAATCTTTTATTGAGGCTAAACACCGACAAAGATCTTGATAAATATTTGAAACTTAATAAATACAAGATCATTAGTACTTAACTATATGAGTTAATCATCATCAAAACTAGAGTGATGGGCCTTTGGGCCAACAATCTTTCCCTTTTTGATGATGATAAAACTCATAGAGTTATATATGCATGGATTAAAGATAAGCTTGATAGAAGCTCCCCATTAACTCATGCATAGCATAAAACATGTAGATATTCAATAAAGCTCATAATTAAACATCTAAACATCAAACATAGACATATACATAAACAAAAAAAAATAAACTCTAAATTTGTTGCATGTTATGTTTTTGTTCATGCATATATAAACTTTAAATTTCTCTCTCCTTGTTTCGTCAATTCATTAATAAAGGGGTAAAGAAAAATAAAGTAAATGTATATACAATATAAATCCATGAAGAGGAGAGACGCCAGGTTAGCTTCCCCTGATATATGCATTATATGGAGAAGGGATGACTAAATTCTAACCCACATAAGCATAGTATATAATGTATAGATGGAGATTTTAAGCTCCCTCTACACATGTGCACCATATAAAGAAAAGAGGTCAAGCTCTTCTTTATATACTACACCCATCATGAATCAATATATATAGAGAGATGTTAAGCTTCCCTTGCATTAAGCAATACATGTCAAAACAAATTTTGAAAACCAATTAAAACAAATTTTAATACCACTTGTAATCAGTCAAAACAAAATTTTTATACCACATGAAATCAATTAAACAAACTGTGACTTGTAAATCACTTAAACTTCTTGAAATCAAAAAAAATTTAGATACTACTTGTGGATACCACTTGTGGATAAATATAAATATTATTTTATAAATAAACATAAACATGAAATCATTTTAAGTCAAAGAACCTTTTTTCCTTTTTAAAATAATCGCTAAACTAATGCATAAGCTTATTGGAAACAAAAAACAAATGTTTTGAAGTAAAACAAAGGTTAGCATGAAATCAATTTGTGCTATAAAGAGTGTACGGTCAATGTAAAATACAATCAATCATACACATACATACACACACAAACACACACACACACACACATATGAAAATACTACTTGAAATTTAGCGCATACATATATAGAAAAACTTGAATGAGTATACAAAAATGAAATAACATGGGAATCATGTGTATAACTCATATCATCCATCATATCATGCATAAGTTTAAAAAAAAAATTCAATAAGGCACACAAATCATGGTCACCCAACCAACCACCCTTTAAAGATAGAAGTTTTCAAAAATAAGATTTTAAAAATAATTATAAATTGAAAGCACTACTAAGTGAAAAATAAAGAACAAGTTAAAGATAGTTTTGAAAACTAGTTAAAGATCCTTCAAAAATAAAACTAAATCATATATCTCATGAAACATACTAATTACATAAAGATTGACACCAATATCTATAAAATACATAAATGAGCTCATGAAAACATAATCATGAGTAAACATATAGGTGAGTGCTCAATGTTCATGTGAATAACATATTCATGAAGATAAAATAATAAAGTTCAAAAATCAAAACTAGCATGAAATTCTTTTTCTAAAAAATATGATATATCATATAATCATGCATGAATCATCAAAAGTAGAACATACAATGTACAATCAAATATAAATTGAGTACACAAAGAAAATAAAATATATATAGCATAAAAATCAAGTGTAACTCAAGAATTGTATATGTATAACATAAGTTTTAACAAAATTTACATATAAACATATGATATAAACAAATAAATTAATATATGCCTTAACTAAAGCACATAAAAACATGAAAAAAAATGGGCATGTAAATTCATTTGAAAATATAAACATTATTTTCAAAAATACATGCATAGCTAGGCAACCAATCAGCTCAACAATAAGCAGAAAATAATATATGACGGAGTCAAGGTTACTACACTAGCATATAAGCATTTAAAATATTTAAAAATACAGGATGAATAACGATATAGCCAATTCATTTCTCTAAAACGAGGTGGTCCTCCTATCATACTTCCTTGATAGTGATGCATCAAATGGGTTTGTCCTTCAGACTCTAAATGCATCCACCACCAAGACATCAATCCTCTCGCATCTTGTGAGAGCCCATACCTAGATCAAAAATAAGTGGTGGGAATTTTGATACCCATATCTTTTTCGAACAATAGGGGTTAGTAACATTGGGAACCTATACATTTTTATTTGCAAAATTTAAAGAATTTAATTTATCAAAAAGAAATTTTACAAGATGGCCTTTGCGGCCACAATGTGTACATGTGTACACTCTAGCATACATATGAGTAGTATGTGTACGAGCATAGTGTGCATGTGGTGCATGCCACGTAGGATGTGCATGCATGTGTGGAACCTGTTTCGTGCGAAACATAGATTCTAATTTAGAATGATTTATAGCACATTGGCTCAAAATGGAGCCTAAACAATCAAGGTTTTTCTTCAAAGTACAAATTTTATTTTCAATTTTAGAAGAAGAAACATGAATATGTGAAACATGGCAAGCAAGATAGTCTAAATCATTTTTCTTTATAGAAATAGAAATCTTTTCTTTTTCTTTTAAGACAATTTTCTTTTTCAAAGCATCATTTTCATTTAAAACAATATTCTTTTCTTTAGAAATCTAAATAATTTGATTTTTCAAGAATTCATTTTCTTGAAATAATTTCAAATTTATTTTTCAATGAATTGTTTCCTTGAAAAATAGTATTAAATTTTGAAGACAAGGAAACATTTTATTTTTTCAAAAAATCATTTTCATTCAACAAAGAATCATTTTCTTTCTTTAATCTTTTATTCTCAACCTTCAATAAATCATATTCTTTAAGAAGTTTTGACAAAATAATGTAAACTCATCATATGGCATCTCATCATCTTCATCAAGCTCGGAAGCAGAATTTACCTCAAAGGGGTCATCCCCTTGGACCATGTAGCACATATTGAAAGTAGCACTTTCTTCATCCGAGCCGCTCTCCTTATAATACTATGTTTGTTCAGAAAGGAAGATAAGAGTGTTTCATATTACAAAAGCTGAATCAAAGTTAGAAAGCCTAAATAAATAGTCAACATTTAGGGATGACTTTTAAAACATGAAGGGCTTTTGCATTAGCCTCGTGATATTTTTCATTTACAAAATATGAATCTTCAATTGGTGGCTGAAAGGATACCTAGAGGGGGTGAATAGGTGTATGGCTAATCTAATGACAAAAGATGCATAGTTAAAAACTAATTGCAACACACTTAGTGTAACCAAAGAGTTAGCCAAATTCCCGGTGATGGGCTCTGGACTAACTCCTCTAAATTCCTCTAAAGAAGAATTGAGATGCTATTTGAAGCTCTCTGGTTCAACACAAGTATGGGCATACACAAACAATACCAAGCATATAAGTATGATATGAATAATATAAAATAATGCAAAGTATAAAAGAGAGAGGGAGAGAGTTAAGAGATAGTGGATCAAATGCAAACACCAAGAAATGTTTCGAGGTTCGAGCCACTGCTCTACGCCCCCGCTTTCACACAGAAGGATTTCCACTAATCGTCCACACAGGACTTCCCACACAGGGAACCTCCACTAAGGATTTGAGTAATACAAACTAGGAGTACACAACTCCTCTCTCCAACAAACACAACCCTCTACACAAGAGGCAAGGCACAACAATAATCACCTCTATACTTAGAGGGATGAGCATTTAGCCAAACAACAATCACCTCACACTAGAAAGATAAGACTGAAAGCCAACACTCTAACAATCACCTCTACACTTAGAGTGATACCAATCAAACCAAACTCTTCTACGATCACCTTTACACAAGAGGGGTACCCATAACTCAAAGCAAAGAGATTTACAACACTTGGTGGTCCAAACAAACCACAAAAAAATTTTCTCACCAAAATAAAATCCTAATAGATAGGATAGATATGAGAGATCAAGTATGAGAAAACAAAGAGTTTAGAAAACAAATCATAAAGAAAAACTCTTGGGAAAAAACTCTAGATAGAAATATAAATGAAGATCAAAATCAATTCCCAAAGACTCTTTTTTTCTTTGAATTTTTTCAACCCTTGAAAACAAATAAAGATAAATCTTTTAGCCCAAAAACACTTTTAAAAACTTACTATTAAACACTTGTAAATGTGGGAAAATTTCTCTCTAAAAACTTATTGAAAACAACTCAAGAGGGGGCTATTTATATCCCCTCAAAAATCTGCCCATTGGCAATCTGGAAAGGGTAAAATTGTCCTTCAGGTCGACCACCCGGTCGACCGGCCAACGGTCATTTTTATGACTATTATGCCACTGGTCGACTGTCCGCTCGACCGAGGCCAGAACCAGAAAACAGTGCTCTCTGGCCGGTTGACTGCCCTGTCGACCGGTGTCAGATCCAGAAAGCAGAGCTCTCTGGACGGTCGACTGCCCGGTCAACTGACCCACCAGCCAAACTTAGTTGTGCACGTTTGTGCACATCGATTGACCGTCCGGTCGACCGAGCTTCTAGCTCGGTCGACCGCCCTATTTTTAAGGGATTAAAACTTGGTCTTTTTAATTTCAATTAAATCCCATAAAACCTCATAAACTCTACAAAAATAAATTCTTGTAAGATCTTTGAATACCAAACACGTGTGACTAAAAATCAACATATATTACAAACTATTTGAACCATTTTTGATATTGAAATTTGGTTTTAAACAAAAATCGATATTTTCTAAAACTTAGATTTTTGAAATGGAAAACCGTTTTCTCCAAAACTCATGTAAATACAAAAATATGATATTGAAACAACTTTAAAGAATATTGTATATGGATAGAATCTAATATAAATAAAAGATATATATATCTATGTTTTTGATATGAAATCCAAAAATCAGTTAAACCAAAAATCAAAACCGATAAATTTTAAACTTGTGTGTGTATATGAACCTGAGCATATCAATACTATCTAATCTTTATAATGATCTAAACATACTAAATACAAACTGAGGTCTTCTGTAGAACTCCTTCTCCAAGTCTACTTGATCCAAGCCCGATCCAACGAGCTTGACTCCAACGGTGCGCTAGATGCAATCTTGACGCGCGAGCTCTTGAATCAACATGTGAAAGCTTCAAAACTCTTTTGTTGAAGATAAATACCTACTAATATCTTGGTCAATCACTAAAACTATTTAAACACAAGATTATTAGTAAACTATAATGACATGAGTTAATCATCATCAAAACTAGAGTGATGGGCCTCTGGGCCAACAATCTCCCCCTTTTTGATGATGACAAAACTCATGGAGTTATATATGCATGGATTAAAGTTAAGATTAATAGAAGCTCCCCCTTAACTTATGCATAACAATAAACATAAAGATATGCAATGAAAACTTATAAACAAAACAACACATATGCAATAAAACAAGAAAAGAAACATGCATACATAAAACTCTCAAGATTCTTCTGCCCCTTTTTGTATAAAACAAGGAATTGAGATAAACATGCATATATAAATCTCCAAATTTCTCTCACCCTTTTTGTCAAATCATCAACAAAAGGGCATAAATAAAATAAAAAAATATTCTCCCCCTTTTCGTCTAAATAAACAAGAAGGGTGTATATACGATATACATTCATGAAGAGGAGAGACGTAAAGTTAACTCCCCCTGCATACATGCATTACATGAAAAGAGATGACTAAACCCTAATCACATAACACATAATATACAATATATAAAAGGAGATGTGAAGCTCCTTCTACACACGTGTAAGACAAAGAGAAGAGCGGTCAAGCTCCTCAATATGAGATACACTAAACATGAATCTATATATAGATAAGATGTTAAGCTTCCCTTGCATATAAGCAATATAAATCAAAACACTATGATACCAATTGAAACTTTTATCAATTTATGATAAAGGTATACATCGAAATATTAGATACCAATTAAAAATAAACAAAATATTTTTAAGATACCAATTGAAAGTAAATAAAATTTTTAAGATACTAAAAGATACCAATTGAAAATATCTTGATACCAATTTAAAATGTCTTTTAAATTTTTTTGATACTAATAGAAAATGACACATTGTACGTTTTTGATACCAATTGAAATATATATCATAGATATTGATGCCAATTGAAAGTAAAAACTAAATGAAAATAGAAACCAAATTTCTTTGAAAATACACTCATTTTACAATAAAGATACCAAAATTGATACCAATATTGAAAATGTTAGTATATACCAAAATAAAGTATTTTTCATCATAAAGAGTGGGAGTAAGATAATAATTGAAAATAAAATCGATTGAAAGATAAAACATGAATTTTCTCCCCCTTTATGAAATACTAATAAAAACGATGCATAAGCTTGTATAAGATACCAATTGAAAAATAATTGACATTAAGGACTAAATCAAGTTTAGCATAAACATAATTTGTGATTTAAGATGTAAAGATATTGTAAGAACAATTAAGTCACAATATTTGTATGAAAAAGTAGATACCAATCGAAATTGATGCTATTTGAAGTTTGAAGTATACATATATAGAAAATAAAATATGAGTATACAAAAAAACATCAATTGTGATACCAATTGAAAATATAATGAGAATCAAGTGTATAACTCATATTACCTCCCTTTCATAATGTTTAAATAGATTTTCAAATAGGCACACAAGGTATGATCGCCCATCCAGCCACCCTTGGAAGGAAGGTGTTTTCAAAAATAGTATTTAAAAATAATTTTAACAAGTATGAAAACTCTTCCAAAATGAAGAAATACGCAACTAGTTTTTGATAATCTTGAAAACTAGTACGAAATCCTTCAAGTAAGGAATAAAACATGACTATATCTATGAAATATGAAAATCACACAATCATCAACACTCAAATAGTAATAAAGCTCATATAATCTCTTGAAAAACAAATCACGAGTAAACATTAAACATAGAGTGTAAAAAGTCATATAATCAACAAAATCATGAAATAAGGCATTTAAACTCAATGAAATTCCTTTACAAAAACATGAAGATCATCAAGGCTAAATATACTTCAAGGTATATGTATGTTTAGTCTAAACTAGAAGTATATATACATATCCCAAATACAATGAGTCCATAATGAAAATTTGCATGAAAAGCAAATGACTTTAGGGTATACATGTTATCTAAAGTTTTGACAAAATTAACATATACATGAAGCTAAATACATTTTATTTAAAATATGTCCAAAAATAGGGAATACAAGTTGAAATACGAGAATCATCAAAACTATGCTATACTAGTATGTCTAATGGGTACAAGTGAGCAATTAAGCACAAAAATCAAATGTTGCCCATTAGTTGTACAAGTATATATACAAGTTTTAATGAAAACTATATCTAAACATGTAATCAAAACATGAAACATAAAATTATAAATAAAAACCAATATGATCATTATGTAAATGCACATGTCTTAGACTAGGATATATAACATAGCTAAACTATAATGAGATAACAATAATATAAATCTATATAAAACATGAATGTATCTCAAATACTACATATGTATATCACAAGTCTAATTATCATGGCATTTAACATAATAATCATGAAAAACTAAAACATGCTAAAAATCAATCAATTAAAGCATGTACACTAAATGGGAATTAGAGATAGTTACCAAAACCATTAGGGCTAATTTCTAAATCTCCAAACCATGGTGGTCCTCCCACCAAACTCTCCTTGAAAGTGATGCATCCAAAAGTGTTACCATTTTAGCTCAGAACGCATTCACCATCAAGGCATTATTACTCTGATATCAAATGAGAGCCCACACCTACATCAAATAAAATAGGAGTAGATTTTGGTACCCATACTCTATTGGGTCCATGGGGGTTAGCACCTTTCCTAACCCAAACAAATCTATTTGTAAAATTTACATTATGTACTCTATCATAACAAAATTTTGCAACGTGGCCCTTATGTCCACAATGTGTACAAGTGTACACATGAGCATACATGGTGTTATGTATATGAACGTGAGAAGCATGTGCATGCTGTGGTTTGTGTCTGTGGTTTGTGTGCATGCATAAGAGAAGCATGTTTATTGCGAAACATGGATTCCAACCGTGTGTGGTTCATGGTACATTGGCTCAAAGTGGAGCCCAAACAATCAACATTTTTTTCAATATACAAATATCATTTTTAATACTTGAAGACAAAGTGGAGCACGCAATTGAAACACTAGATGGTGAAGTAATGTTTGCATGGCAAACATGTGAATGTAAATTATTTTTCAAAGTTTTATTATCCTTTGAAACCAAATCCAATTCTTTTAAAATTAAGACAATTTTATTTTTCAAAGTTTCATTTTCTTTTAAAACAAAATCAAGTTTTGAAGTCAAGGTTTTATTTTTCTTCACAACATCATCACAATTATTTTTATTCTTTAAAAGTTCATTTTCCTTTAAGGTAAGGTCAAGATGGGATTTCAATGAGTCCCTTTCATTAGAAATCTCATCCCTTTCTTGCAAAGTCAAATTAAGTTTTGAAACCAAATCCTTCTTTTCTTCTTTTACTATAAGACTTTTCTTTTTTAAAACTTTATATTTTTCTAATAGGTTTTCACAAATGATAGATAGTTCTTCATTAAGAGCATCTGCATCCATGTAATCAACACAAAAAGAACTAGCATCATCTAGTTGAGCATCTGAGTTTACCTCAAGGGAGTCATTCCCTTGGACCATGTAACAAGGTTGGTCGGACTCATCTCCACTAGATTCCTCCTCCACATATTTTGGCATTTGAAGCTTTAGAGAGGTCAAAGTATTCCACACTACAAAAGCAGAATCACAATAAGAAACAGTCATAAGATAATCTTTGCTTAGAGTGCTCTTAAATGCCTCAAGGGCTTCTGCATTGGCCTCTATGCTTGCTATTACCAAGATAAGATTTCTTGGTAGCGGTAAGGTACGCATGCATTCTTAGGGTCTTGAGATACATACTCATCCTAAGTTTTCATATATCAATGTTAGAAACATCAAATATAGGAGGGGTTATGAAATCCATGAGTGTACACACTATATGTGTGCAAATGCAAATATAGATTAGCTAACCAAGATCTCACTCCTAGGCGGTTAAACCTAATATCAGGAGCGTAGGCTCTGATACCAATTGAAAGTACACCTAGAGGGGGTGAATAGGTGTAGAATTAAAAACTAATTGCAACACACTTAGTGTAACCAAAGACTGTAGCCAAATTTTCGATGGAGGGCTCTGGACTAACTCCTCTAAATTCTTCTAAATAAGAGTTGAGGTGCTATTTGAAGCTCTCTTGGTTCAACACAAGTATGGATATACACAAACAATACCAAGCATATAAGTTTGATATGAACAATATGAAATAATACAAGGTATAAGAGAGAGAGAGAGAGAGAGTTAAGAGATAGTGAATCAAACGCAAACACTAAGATATGTTTCGAGGTTCGAGCCACTGCTCTATGTCCCCGCCTTCACACAGAAGGATTTTCACTAATCGTCCACACAGGACTTCCCACACAGGAAACGTCCACTGAGGATTTAGGTAATACAAATTAAGAGTACACAACTCCTCTCTCCAACAAACACAACCTCTACACAAGAGGCAAGGCACAACAACAATCACCTCTATATTTAGAGGGATGAGCACTTAGCCAAACAACAATCACCTCACACTAGAGGGATAAGGTTCAAAGCCAACACTCTAACAATCACCTCTACACTTAGAGGGATACGAACCAAACCAAACTCCTCCACAATCATCTCTACACAAGAGGGATACCCACAACTCAAAGCAAAGATATTTACAACACTGTAGGCCCAGAGGCCTTCCACTCTAGTTTTGATGATGATTAACTCATGTAGTTATAGTTTACTAATAATCTTATGATATTTAGTTTCAGATATTTAACCAAGATATTAGTAGGTAATTAGCTTCAACAAAGAAGTTTTGGAGTTTTCACATGGTGATTCAAGAGCTCGAGCGTCAAGTTCATATCTAGCACTCGGATGGAGTCAAGCTCGGTGGATTACGTTTGGATCGAGTCGACTTGGAGACGGTGATCTACATGAAGACCTCAGTTTATTTTAGAATAGATAGTTTAGATCCATTGTTAAAAATTAGATAGTGTGATATGCTCAAGTTCACAACACACACTTATTTTAAGTTTCATGCTTATTGGTTTTCGGTTTTTGGTTTAACCGATCTTGGTTTTTAAGTCAAAAATATTGATATATATCTCTTTCATGTATATTGGATTCTATCCATATACTATATGCTTTAAAGTTGTTTAAATATCATGTTTTTGTATTTACATGAGTTTTAGAGCAAAGATTTTTCATTTCAAAAATTCAAGTTTTGGAAAATACGGATTTTGGTTTTCGGCAAAATTTGTAAGTCACAAAAATAGTTCAAAATATTTGTAATATGGTTTGATTTTTACTCAAACATGTTTGTATTTCAAAGATATAACAAGAACTTATTTTTGTGGATTTTTAGAGATTTTATGGGATTTAATTAGATAATAAAAACCTAAGTTTTAAATCCTGAAAAATTGCCTGCCAGGCTCTGGCGGTCGACCGACAGGTTGACCGGACCAGGAGCCGGTCGACCGATGTGCATAAGATGTGCACATAGGCCAAGTGTTTTGGCCGGTCAACCGAGCGGTCGACCGATTGAAGTAAGCCCACTCTCGGGTCGACCGGGCGGTCGACCGGCCAGAGAGCCGTTGCTCTCTGGTTCTGCGCATGGTGGACCGGGCGGTCGACCGGAGGGCTCAACGGTCACTTTTTTGATTGGGCCTATTTAAACTCCAATCTTTGGCCAGTTTTCACTAAGTTTTTAAGAGAGAAAAATTTACATTCCTAAAGAGTATTTTTCTGCAAAAGTTTTTGGGTTCAAAGTTCTTATCCTTTATTTGTTTTTAAGGTGTTGGAAATTTAAAGAAAATATAGTCTTTTGGGAATTGGTTTTTGGTCTAAAAATTCTATATCTATTTGGAGTTTTTTCCAAGCATTTTTCTTTGTTCCAAACACTTTGTTTTCTCACACTTAAGCTTATCATTCTATCCTATCTATAGGATCTTTGTTTTAGTGAGAAGATTTGGTTTGTGGTTGAAAGAGACCACCAAGTTATAAACTTCCATTTTTGTGATATCCCTCTAGTGAGGGGTGATTAAGTTGATATCCCTCAAGTGTGAGGTGATAGTGGAAGTGGTGTTTGGCTCTCTCTAACGAGAGGTAGAGATTGTGTTTGGTTCTCTTTAGTGAGAGGTGGAGATTGTGTTGGAATCCCTCAAGTGTGAGGTGATTGATTTGTGTTGGCTAAGTGCCTACCCCGCTTTTGTGAGATGGATTTTTTGTTGGTTGTGCCTTGCCTCTAGTGAGAGGTTGTATTGGTTGAGAGAGCAGTTGTGTACTCCCAATTGTAATTGCCCCAAATCCTCAGTGGAGATTCCCTGTGTGGGAAGTCCTGTGTGGATGAGTTAGTGAAAATCCTTCTGTGTGAAGGCGGGGACGTAGAGCTGTGTGCTCGAATCTCGAAATGTATCTTGGTGTTTGCGTTTGATCCACTTTCTCTAACTATCTCTCTTATATTGTGCCTTGCATTGATGCATATTGTCATATCACTCTTATATGCTTGGTTGTGTTTATTTGTGTGCCTCACTTGTGTTTAACCACGAGAGCTTCATGTAGCATCTCAACTCTTATTCAGAGGAATCAAGAGGAGTTAGTCCAGAGCCCTTCACCGAGAATTCGGCTACACTCATTGGTTAAACTAAGTGCGTTGCAATTAAGTTTTAATTTTCACATTATTTTTCATAGATTAGCCGTACACCTATTCACCCCCCTCTAGGTGTACTTTCAATTGGTATCAGAGCCTACGCTCCTGATATTAGGTTTAACCACCTAGGAGTGTGAACTTGGTTTGCTAATCTACATTTACATTTACATTTGCAGACATATAGTTTGCACTCATGGATAGCCCTCCCATGTTTGATATCTCTAGACTTGATATATGGAAGGTTATGATGAGTTATCATTTAAAAGCCCTAGGTTATAAAGTTTACCTTACCATTACCAAGGAATCCTACCTTAGTGATAGCAAGCATATAGAGGCTAATGCACAAGCCCTTAAGGCACTTAGAGAATCTCTTGATAAAAATATTTACATGTGTTTTCTCATTATGGTTCCGCTTTTGCAGTGTGGAACATTTTGACATAACCCGAGCTGCAAACGATTATTAATAAGAAGAGGAAATCTAGTAGAGACAAGTCCGACGAACGTTACTTTATGGTCCAAGGGAATGACTCCCTTGAGGTACACTCAGATACTCAACTAGATATTAGTACTAGTTCTTATTGCAATGAGTGTATGGATGCACATGCCTTAAATAATGAACTAGCTAAAAATTATGAAAATTTGATTTCAAAATATAAACTTTTGAAAAAGAATAGCTTTGGATTAAAAGAAGAAAATAAAAATATATCTTCTAGACTTGAGATTGCTTTACAAGAGAAAGTTGAGATTTCAAATGAGTGTGACTATTTAAAAACCCAACTTGAACTTGTTTTAAATTAAAAAAAGATTTTGAAAAATAAAAATGATTGTGAAAATGTTTTGAAGAAAAATGAAACTTTAACTTCAAAACTTGATTTTGTTTTAAAAGAAAATGAATCTTTGGAAAACAAAATTATTTCTATTTCAAAGGATTTTGATTTGAGGTCTAATGAAAATATTTCCTTGAAATATGATATTGATTCATATGTTTGCCATGCTAGCTCACCTATTGCATGCTCCTCTTCTTCACTTTTTAAAAATGATATGTGTAATTTAAAGAAGAGTGTTGAATGTTTGGGCTCCACTTTGAGCCAATGTGCTTTGAAGCATACACGTTTGGAATCTATGTTTCGAAAGAAACAAGTTCCTTCTATGCATGCACACAACCACGGCATACACATGCTCCTCACGTTCACACCCATAACACTTTGTATGCTCATGTGTACACATGTACACATTGTGGACGTAAGGGCCACCTTGCTAAATTTTGTTATGATAGATACATGATTCTAATTTAGCAAACAAGTTTGTTTGGGTTAGGAAAGGAGCTAACCCCATGGACCCAAAAGAGTATGGGTGCCAAAGACCACTCCTATTTTATTTGATGTAGGTGTGGGCTCTCACATGACGTGAGAGTGATGGTACCTTGAGGTGGATACGTTCCGAGCTTAAGGATGACTATTTAGATGCATCACTTTCAAGGGAAGTTTGGTGGGAGGACCACCTTTTTTTTGGAGACATGGAGAGTTGCCCTCATGATTTTGGTAACTATCTCTTACTTCTTATTTATGTATGCATGATTTTAGATCATTCATTTATAGCATGTCTTATTTTAATGCTCATTATGTCATATGCCATGCTTATAAGACTATTGTCAACATGTATAGCATCTGAGATCACCCATGTTTATATGGACCCATATTTTGTGTTCTCTCTATAGTTTAGCTATTATGTATATCATAGCTCTAATCCATGGGCATTTGCCATAATGACCATATGAGTTTTGTTTTAATTTCTATACTTCATGTTTTGATTACATGTCTAGATGTTAGTTTTCATTAAAACTTGGATATATACTTGTACAACTAGTGAGCCACAAATAGATTATTATATGTTTGTGCTTGAATGCTCATTTGTACCCATTGGATGTACTAGTATAGTCTAATTTTGATGATTCATACATTTTAACTTGTATTCCCATTTTGTATATGTTTTTCATGTTTATGTTTAACTTCATGTATATGTCTATTTTGTCTAAACTATTAGTTATACATATACATCATTGAGCCACTTGCCTTCATGCATATACTTTTGTGGACTCGTTTATGTTAGGATATGTATGTATACTCTAGTTTGTACAAAACATACATATACCTTGAAGGATTCTACTTTTGATGATTTTCATGTTTTTAAGGAATTTCATATTGAGCTTATTTCCTATTTCCATGACTATGCCTTTCACAAAACTTATACACTCATATCACTTGATGTTTTCTCGTGATTTTATTTTCATGAGTATTATATGTGCTATATAGATTTTGAGTGACATTGGGTTAGTGATTTTCATGTTTTATGGAATATATTTTTATTTTATTCCTTACTTGAAGGATTTCGTACTAGTTTACAAATTTTTCATATAAGTAGTTCGTATTCTTCATATGGTAGAGTTTTCAAACATATCATATTTTCAAACTTATTTTTTGAAGTCCCCTACCCTTTAAGGGCCACTGGTTGGGCGACCATGCCTTGTATGCTCTTAATTGAAAATCTATTTAAACATGTGCATGAATGGGTGGTAGGGAATATGAGTATACACTTGATTCTTATTATACTTTTAATTGGTATCATTGGATCTTTTCAACTGGTATCACTATTGACATTCTTTTTGTATACTCATATATGTTTTTATATATGTATACTTACACTTCAAATAGTATCAATTTCGATTGGTATTTAATTTTTCATACATATATATGCTTTATTTGTGCTTACTATAGCTCTATATCTTTGAGCACAAATTTTGGCCATGCTAAGCTTGATTTCTTAAATGACAATTATATTTCAATTGATTATATTTCAATTGGTATCTTATACAAGCTTATGCATCATTTTGTTTGGTATTTCATAAAGAGGGAGAAAATTCATATTTCACCTTTTAATTAGTTTTGTTTACCGTTGGTATTTTACTCCCACACTTTATGTTGAAAAATGATTGAAAAATGATATTAATTTTTTTTGGTATCATACGCTTCTAATGAAAAATTATTCTCAATAGGTATATGCTTCATTTTCAATATTGGTATCAAACATACTTTAAATTGATATTACTCTCTATTTGGTATCTCTATTGTAAAATGAGTTTTGTGTTTAAACCAAAAAGATTGGTTTATATTTTTCGAATTGGTATCAAAAGTGTAAAATATTTTCAATTGGTACTAATTTTTACAATTGGTATCAAGATTACCTATATGTTTACATCTTTCAATTGATATCAAAATTTTTAGTTGATTTCTTCAAAAAAAAATTTTACTTTCAATTGGTATAATATAGACATGTTTATTTAAATTTATATTAAAAATATTTATTTTATGTACTTTCAATTGGTATGTTTTATTTATTTTCAATTGGTGTCATGATGCACTAAAATAGATATATTTTTTCAATTGGTATCATAATGTTTTGATTTGATTTCACCCCTTGTTGATTTTTTTTGGTTTTAGACAAAAAGGGGGAGAACATTATTTTATTGTTTACTTTAACCCCTTTGTTGATGATTGACAAAAGGGGGAGAAGTATTTGAGTTTATATGCTTGTTTATTTGTAAGTTTATAACAAAGTTTGTTTCATATTGGTATCAAGAGAGTTTGTTTGATGTTTTGATATTTTGTTGATATTGGTATCAAGAGCATGGATATTAGTATCAAGAACATATTTTATTGTTTTGTTTCATTAATATCAAGAACTTTTGTTAAAATTTTTATTATTGATATCAAGAGCTTTTATTGATTATCTTTCAATTGGTATCAAGAGTTTTTATTGATTGGTATCAAGAACTTTTATTGTTTTTATTGATAAAGCTTTAATTAAAATTTTTATTGGTATCAAGAGCAATTATTTAAAGAACATGTTTATTCTAAGTTTATATTTTCAATTGGTATTTAAGAACATGTTTATTTCAAAAGAGGAAAAAGTAATTTATTTTAAAAAATTTGGTACCAAGAGCATGTTTATTTCATTAAGCATGTTTATGCATATTCATGTTTAATATTCATTGCATATCTTATTGTTTGTTGCTATGCATGAGTTAAGGGGGAGCTTCTTTGAAGCTTAACTTTAATCCATGCATATATAACTCCATGAGTTTTGTCACCATCAAAAAGGGGGAGATTGTTGGCCCAGAGGCCTTCCACTCTAGTTTTGATGATGATTAACTCATGTAGTTATAGTTTACTAATAATCTTGTGATATTTAGTTTCAGATATTTAACCAAGATATTACTAGGTGATTAGCTTCAACAAAGGTATTTTGGAGTTTTCACATAATGATTCAAGAGCTCGAGCGTCAAGTTCATATCTAGCACTCGGATGAAGTCAAGCTCGGTGGATCACGTTTGGATCGAATCGACTTGGAGACGGAGCTCTACAAGAAGACCTCGGTTTGTTTTAGAATAGTTAATTTAGATCCATTGTTAAAGATTAGATAGTGTGGTACGCTCAAGTTCACAACACACACTTGTTTTAAGCTTCATGTTTATTGGTTTTCAGTTTTAGTTTAACCGATCTTAGTTTTAAGTCAAAAACATTGATATATATCTCTTTCATGTATATTGGATTCTATCCATATACTATATGCTTCAAAGTTGTTTAATTATCATGTTTTTGTATTTACAAGAGTTTTGTAGAAAATGATTTTTCATTTCAAAAATTCAAGTTTTGGAAAATACGGATTTTGGTTTTCGGCAAAATTTGTAAGTCACAAAATTGGTTCAAAATGTTTGTAACATGGTTTGATTTTTACTCAAACATGCTTGTATTTCAAAGATATAACAAGAACTTATTTTTGTGAATTTTTAGAGATTTTATGGGATTTAATTAGATAATAAAAACTCAAGTTTTAAATCCTGAAAAATTGCCTGCCAGGCTCTGGCGGTCGACCGACCGTGTACCGGACCAGGAGCCGGTCGACCGGAACGTCGACCGATATGCACAAGACGTGTACATAGGCCAAGTGTTTTGGTCGGTCGACCGAGCGGTCGACCGGCTGAAGTCAGCCCAGTCTCAGGTTAACCCGGTCGACCGGGCGGTCGACCGGCCAGAGAGTCGTTGCTCTCTAGTTCTGGGCACGGTCGACCAGGCAATCGACCGGAGGGCTCAACGGTCACCTTTTTGACTGTTGGCTGGTCGACCGGAAGAGCAAATTTGCCCTTGTCAGCTGCCAACGGGCAGATTTTGATTGGGCCTATTTAAACCCCAATCTTCAGCCAGTTTTCACTAAGTTTTTAAGAGAGAAAAATTTACATTCCTAAAGAGTACTTTTCAGCAAAAGTTTTTGGGTTCAAAGTTCTTATCCTTTATTTGTTTTTAAGGTGTTGGATATTCAAAGAAAATATAGACTTTTGGGAATTGGTTTTTGGTGTAAAAATTCTATATCTATTTGGAGTTTTTCCCAAGCATTTTTCTTTGTTCCAAATACTTTATTTTCTCACACTTGAGCTTATCATTCTATCCTATCTATAGGATCTTTGTTTTAGTGAGAAGATTTGGTTTGTGGTTGAAAGAGACCACCAAGTTGTAAACTTCCATCTTTGTGATATCCCTCTAGTGAGAGGTGATTGAGTTAATATCCCTCAAGTGTGAGGTGATAGTGGAAGTGGTGTTTGGCTCCCTCTAGTGAGAGGTTGAGATTGTGTTAGAATTCCTCAAGTGTGAGGTGATTGATTTGTGTTGGCTAAGTGCCTACCCCTCTTGTGTGAGGTGGATTTTGTGTTGATTGTGCCTTGCCTCTAGTGAGAGGTTGTATTAGTTGAGAGAGGAGTTGTATACTCCCAATTGTAACTGTCCCAAATTCTCAGTGGAGGTTCCCTGTGTGGGAAGTCCTGTGTGGACGAGTTACTGGAAATCCTTCTATGTGAAGGCGGGGATGTAGAGTTGTGTGCTCGAACCTCGAAACATATCTTGGTGTTTGTGTTGATCCACTCTCTCTTATATTGTGCCTTGCATTGATTCATATTGTCATATCACTCTTATATGCTTGGTTGTGTTTGTTTGTGTGCCTCACTTGTGTTTAATCACGAGAGCTTCATATAGCACCTCAACTCTTATTCAGAGGAATCAAGAGGAGTTAGTCCAGAGCCCTTCACCGGGAATTCGACTACACTCGTTGGTTACACTAAGTGTGTTGCAATTAAGTTTTAATTTCCGCATTATTGTTCATAGATTAGCCGTACACCTATTCATCCCCCTCTAGGTATACTTTCAAACACTTGGTGGTTTAAACAAACCACAAACAAATTTTCTCACCAAAATAAGATCTTAATAGATAGGATAGATATGATAGCTCTCAAGTGTGAGAAAACGAAGAGTTTGAAAAATAAATCACAAAGAAAAACTCTTGAGAAAAAACTCTAGATACAAATATAAATGAAGATCAAAACTAATTCCAAAAGACTCTCTTTTTCTTTGAATTTTTCCAACCCTTGAAAACAAATAAGGATAAATCTTTTAGCCCAAAAACACTTTCAAAAACTTGCTATTAAACACTTATAAATGTGAGAAAAATTGCTCTCTAAAAACTTGTTAAAAACAACTCAAGAGGGGCCTATTTATAACCCCTCAAAAATCTGCCCGTTGGCTGTCTGTAAAGGGCAAAATTGTCCTTCAGGTTGACCACCAAGTCGACCGGCCAACGGTCATTTTTATGACTATTGTGCCACTGGCCGACCGCCCGGTCGACCGAGGCCAGAACCAGAGAGCAGTGCTCTCTGGCTTGTCGACCACCCGGTCGACTGATCCACTAGCCAAACGTGGTTGTGCATGTTTGTGCACATCGGTCGACCGCCCGGTCGACTGACTTCTGGCTCGGTCGACCATGCGGTCGACCGGCAGAAGGCCAGGTCATAATTTTTAAGGGATTAAAACTTGGTCTTTTTAATTTCAATTAAATCCCGTAGAATCTCATAAATTTCACAAAAATAAGTTCTTGTAAGATCTTTGAATACCAAACATGTGTGACTAAAAATCAACACATATTACAAACTATTTGAATCATTTTATTTGATATTGAAATTTGGCTTTAAGCAAAAAATTGGTATTTTCCAAAACTTAGATTTTTGAAATGGAAAACCGTTTTCTCCAAAACTCATGTAAATATAAAAACATGATATTGAAACAACTTTGAAGCATATTGTATATGGATAGAGTCCAATATACATAAAAGATATATATATATATATCTATGTTTTTGACATGAAATCCAAAACCAGTTAAACAAAAAATCAAAACCAATAAATTTTAAACTTGTGTGTATGTGAACTTGAGCATATCAATACTATCTAATCTTTATAATGATCTAAACAAACTAAACACAAACCGAGGTCTTCTTGTAGAACTCCTCTATGTCGACTTGATCCAAACCCGATCCAACGAGCTTGACTCCAATCGAGTGCTTGATGCAATCTTCACGCGCGAGCTCTTGAATCAACATGTGAAAGCTTCAAAACTCTTTTGTTGAAGCTAAACACCTACTAATATCTTGGTCAATCACTGAAACTATTTAAACACAAGATTATTAGTAAACTATAATTACATGAATTAATCATTAGAACTAGAGTGATGGGCCTCTGGGCCAACAATGACAAGATAAACATGAATACCAAGGGCTTTAAGGTACAAAGACATCTTAACTTTCTAACATTAGAAGTTAAGAATATCAAACATGGGAGGTGCAAGAAAATTCATATGTGTATGCAAATATTATGATTAGCAAAAATAAGAATCTTTAACTCTGGGTTGTTGACCCAAATCAAGGGCACCAAACTCTGATACCATTTGTAAATCACAAAGAAGAGGGTGAATAGATGATGTGCTAATCAAATGCTAAATAATGCCGAATTAAAACTTATTATGCAAACTGAAACTATCATACAATGTATAACTAAAGAGTGAAGTCGAATTCTCGATGAAGGGCCCTGAACTACTCCTCAAGATTATTCTAGATTAAGAGTTGAGGTGCAACTATAGCTCTCTTGGTTATATACTAGTATGAACACAAACACAATATCAAACATATAAAGAATAAACAATAATAACAATGCAAGATATCAAATAACCCAAACAAGTATATCTAGAGAGCACAAGTAATTTCAAGCATATAGAGATATGGACAATTATGAGCATGCAAGATATAAACACAAGTGAGTTGAGAGAAAGATGAGTAATCACAAATACAGAAGATTTGTTTCGAGGTTCGAGTCACTTGCTCTATGTCCCTGCCTTCACCACTATGAAGGATTTTACTAAATGATCTAGCAAGATCACTCGGTGCCGCAACACCTACAATGAGCTCCCTCAAGAACTTTTGGACCCCGCAAGTCCCTCACTTGTTCCAGCAAGAATAACACACAGCGTGAACCCGTAAGCTCGCTGAGGCCGCAACCTCCAACTCCTTCCCAATACAAAAATACGAGACTTGGTGATAACTTCACTTGATCACAAACAAACACTCTCACAAATAAGAATCCCTATAAGATGAATACACCAATGGATAGCTCAAGCTTGTGTTAGAAAAACTAGATAGAATTTGTGGTGAAAAACTCAAGAAAATCTTTTTTAAAAAGTTAAGAGAAACACTCTTGATAAACTCTCCTTTTGATATGGACATTAAGTTAAAAAACTTATTGAGAAAACTCTATTGAAGATGGAAAAGTAGGTTCTCAAAAACTTGTTGAAAAATTGGCCCAAAAGACCCATATATATAGGCTGTCAAAAATGAGCCGTTATGGGCGCAGGATGGCCTGTCAGTCGATAGGCCAGTCGACTAACAGGCTAATGGTCATTTTTCAGACCGTTGGTGTTGCCAGTCAACCTCTCGGTAGACCGCACTCAAACCCATAGAGAGGTTAACTCCCTATTGGTCGACCAAGCCAAGCCCGAGAGTGGGCTTGAGCCATTCGGTCAACCGGTCGGTCGATCGCACTTGGGTTGGTGCATGTATGCACGTCAGTCGACCGGTCGGTGGACCGAGCCGGCCTTCGGTCGACCGGTCGGTCCACCACAAGCAGCCTAAAAACCCAATTTTGCACATTTTTAAATACATTTTAAATCTCATAAAATCTCCATAAAATTCATAAAAATAAGTCCATTGAAATACTATATAGCAGAAATATGAGTGATCAAAAATCAACACATATTACAAACATGTGAACAATTATTGAGGTAAAGAAAATAAGGCATAAACCAAAACCAGTATTATCCAAAAATCAACTTCTAAATGAAAATCTGATTTTTTCAAAACTTGTATAAATACAAAAATAAGTTATTGAAACACATTTGAAACATAGTGTGTATGAAAATGATTCAATATACATAGTAAATGAAATATACTTGTTTTTGATAATACGCTCGAAAATAAGTTTTGATAAAAACAAAACTTAAACACATGATATAAACTCATCTAAATAAGTTATCTAAACATTAGGAAGTAACAATGTATATGGATGAAATCCAATACATATATAAACATGTAAACTTGTTTTGATGAAATCTATTCATGAAACCGATATATGTATTCTTGAAACTCAAAACAAAACGGTTAAACTAAAAATAAAACTATTTAACATTAAAATAATATATAAATTTTGTGTGTGTGTGTGAGCTTGAGCAATCCACAACTAATCTATCCTTTATATTTTATCTAAAACAAAAATCTTAAACTTACAAATTAGGACTCAAGTCTTCTTGAAAATCTTCTCTTGAAAGTCTTCATCTGCATCACAAATTTGATTCATGAGCTAGATTCCTTATTTGAGTACTCGATGTGATCTTGAAGTACGAGCTCTTAAATCAACATGTGCTATTTCAAAACTTGACTTCGAATCTTTTATTGAAGCTAAACACCGATTAAGATCATGATAAATATCTGAAACTTAATAAATATAAGATCATTAGTATTATAACTATATGAGTTAATCATCATCAAAACTAAAGTGATGGGCCTTTAGACCAACACAAAGTGAAAGTAGAATCAGATTCAGATTGGATATATTTTAGTATTTTGATCATAACTTTCACTACAGAAGTCAATCCGATGATTCAAGATGCTATAGAAAGATGATTGAAAGAGCTACAATTATTATATTGACAACTTTTCCAGTTCAATTATTTGCTGGCCTTTATTCAGAAATTAACTCCAGGTGACTCCAGTCTAATTCAAAATTGAATTCCTACATCGAGTTAAAGTTGGATTAGAAGTCCTATTGTATTTCTTATTATAATTAACTCTAAGATCTTTATAAAGGGGTACAATCATTTGTAATTAGATAATCTAATCATAGAAAATGCTTTAATTTAGGATTTTAGATTTTAGTTCTTAATAAAATTCTTGGTTTTTGGACAAGAAATTCTGAGCTGCAACGTAAAAAGACTAGCAAGGAGGCATCTTCTAATTTGGCTTTTTTCTATCTCTTTTCTTCTTCTATTTTATTTTATAGTGAAGTTCATATTGATTCTCATATTTTGTATCTTTTCTATTATGAACTAATTCTCCATAGTTAGGGCTTTGAAGTAGGCAATTATAATGATGAAGATAATATATTTGATTTGTGTTAGTTTACTAATTTGTTCTTCATGTTAGATTATTATTATGTTAAGTTTTTATTCTCGATCTTCATGTTATTAATTGACTGCAATAACTGTAACTCTTAGGATTTTGATGATATAATTAACCTATAAATTTAGCTACTAATAAGTTGGATTAGTAGTGTTATCTTTTTTTAGGATAAGACTTCAGTTGGAGACTGGATGGAATTGAGAAAATATTGCAATACACATATGAAAGATGAAAAGACAGCTCGATAAATTTCAAGTAATATTAAACTACAAGAGATATTGGAGCAAAGTTGATCAAGATCCACAAAATTGAGCCAAACTCAAGCAACATCAAGGTATGAAGAGGAAGAAGGAGCTAAAGAATATTTGAGCAACAAATTTCATTCAAAATAGAAATCATGTAAGTAATCAAATAAGTAAACTTTATTATCTCTATTTATTGGCACAAATGGGTTATTACTATTTTACTTCTAATTTGTACAATTCTATAGTAGGATTCTCATTCTACCACCTCACTTTCTATAGTCCTACCACCCAGTTTTTTTCATTCTACCAGCTCTGTCCAAAAACTGCCTTCAGAAATGTTTTTTTTTTTGACACGTTTCAGTTGTCCTATTTCTATCACAGTTTTGATTATAGAAATATGGCTTATGGTCACTTTTTTAGTACTACATGGGTTGTACTTCTTGTGTCCCAACTACTTTAATTTGACTTTATTACAAAAAAATAGAATGTACTTGCCCTACAAGTTGCAGCTGCCCCCCTTGATGTCAACTGTTGACAGTGCTTACTAGTGTCATTTCTCTACAGCTAAGGCGACAGGTCATTAACTATAAAATTGGAGAGAGACCTCTCTATTTCTTCATCTTCTCTTTCAGGCCTTTCTTTCCCCTTACTTTTAACCTGCAGCAGCTATATTAAATATAAAGATTTTTTCCCCAGCCACACAATCTCTGTTCAGCACCATTTAATGCTCCAATGGGAAGAAAATGATACACATCTCTCTAACAGATTTATCTCCTCTCTCTTGCTACCCTTCTCCTTAAATACAAACCCTATTCATTTACTCAAAAACAAGAAACTAGAGAAATTAAAGACTCATTTTCATTCCTCAGAAGCTTTAACTTTCATATCCTTCATTCTTCAAAAAGAGTTGTTGAAGCTAATCATTTACATTCAATTTCTTCAACAAATCTTATCTCAAAGGAGTGTCAAGTATTCAATTCAAGCGATATCCTGAGCTTCATTCTATTCTCTATTTATTAGAAAATTTTGGTTCTACTGTTCCCTTTCTCTCTTAAACTCTCTTGATTATTGATTAAGACTTACATGTGCAAATTTACTATTGATAATAACTTGAACTATTTGATTACGTAGAGTCTCCAGTTGCCACATCTATTTCTCTTTGTTCATTGTGCTTATATCAGTTCTCATTATTGTATTAGAGAACAAACTCTATTGTGATATGTGTTATTGTGCCTCAAGAAAGAGGGGGTGTGAAAATCCAAGCTCGGAAAGAGTCTTGGTGATTGGAAAATCCAAGCTCAGGGAAGAGTCATGGTGGTTGTAAATCCTTGCTTCAGCAAGAAGCTTTTTAGTGAATTTAGAAATTCTAGGGAGGAGCCTTTGGGTGGTGGATGTTGGAAAGTTTCCCGAACCACCCTAAAATCATTATGTTACTCTCTTTTATTATTTATTGTTGTATATTTATTATTGTTTACCTCTATATATTGCATTAAACTGTTTCAATCTACTTTGTTGTTTCTACCACCTTTTCTGTAGTTCACTTTCTAATCCTACCAGCTAACTGGGGATTCTACTAGTAATCATAATTTTGAGTATTTTCTATTAATTAGTTTTTAATTACCTTTGTCCCTATTCACACCCCCTTAAGGGTTTAACAATTGGTATCAGAGTATTAATACTCTTATTGAAGGCTTTACATCTTAGAGACCGATCATATGGCTTTCGCTAGTGACATTATTGCTCCCGAGGGGAGATCCAACAATAGACCTCCACTTTTTAATGGTACTAATATGCATATTGGAAAGCATGCATTAAAATTTTTACTCAATCTATTGATTGAAAGATTTGAGGCATGATTGAAGATGGTTATACCTCTCCTGGCATAGAGGTTGATGGTAAGAAGGTTTCTAAATCTCATCGATTGGGATGAGAAGGATTTTTATTTTGATAATTAAATTTCAAAGTTATTAGTTATATTATCAATGGATTATCTTGCAATGAATTTCATAAGGTTATGAGTATCACATATGCTAAAGAGATACGGAACTATCTTGAAGTCACTCAGGAGGGAACAAATACAATAAAAAATAGCAAAATAAATATGCTTAATCAAGAATTTGAATCTATTCGATTGTTGCCTAACGAATTTATTGATGAATTTCTTTATAGGTTCAAAAACTTTACCAACAATCTCCAATCTCTCAGAAAAGTCATCACTTGTTTTGAGATGAACAATAAGGTGTTGAGATCTCTACCTATAGAATACAACAACATCATTAATCTGACAGAGATTTACAAAGACATCAATATTTTACCATTTTAAGAAATAATGGGGATTTTGAAGAATGCAGAGATCAAAATGAATCTTCAAAAGAAAAGAGAGCAAGATGATGCTATGCAAATGAAAAAGTAAAGCATATCTACTTCAGATTTATTCTAATTAATTGTATTAGAAACTTTACCAAATTTTTGCTAATAATTATGAAACTTTTGGTATTTAACAATCTCTCCCAATAATTGCTAAATCTTCCTTTAGTTTAGAACTCACAATCTTCCAATCAAGTGAATTTACTTTATTATGGTATCATTATGACCTATGATTCCACTTTCAAAGATTACATTATCTATACTTCACCTCACAGTCTTAGCCTGTAAATAGTGATCCCTATTCCTAGATGTTCTATTAGATTATCACCTTTCGATCTCTAATCTAATCATCTAAATAATTGCAGCCACCAATTATTAACAATTAAACCTAAAATAGAAATTATGCAATTATTAAATAAGAACAACTAATAACTAATTAATTCATGAATAATCTTCAGTAAATAGCCTATTCTAAGCCCTAGATAAAAAAAATTAGTTCATAATTAAAAGGTAAGAAAACATGTTTTTAATAAGTAAAAATATTGATAACAATTAAGTAAAGAAAGGAAAGGAAAAACCCAATTGAAGCTCCTTTCTCCTCTGATTTTCTCCTCCAAGAATCAGCAAGTTAAAGAAAATTCAAAGCTTTATTAAGAAGTAGTCTCCAAGTTTGGATCTCCTAAAATTGCATAATAAATACAATAGTACACAGGTCCTTCTATATGCCTCAGAAGCACTGAACAATTGACTAAGAATTCTAAAAATAAAAATAAAGTCTTAGACGAATTCTAAAAAGATTACATCATCAACCGGCTCTGGTCAATAGCAGATTCACTGTATAATATGGTGGTTTCACTGTTGACTACAACACAATGCCTATTTTGACTCAGAGAATTGAAGGTACACCTAGAGGGGGGTGAATAGGTGTACGGCTAATTTAGTGAACTAAATGCAGAAATTAAAACTTAATTGCAATCAACACTTAATGCAACCAACGAGTTTAGCCGAATTCCCGGTGAAGAGCTCTGGACTAACTCCTCTTGATTCCTCTGAATAAGAGTTGAGGTGCTATATGAAGCTCTCGTGGTTAAACACAAGTGAGGCACACACCAACAAGCCAAGCATATAATATGAATGAGCAATATGAAATGATGCAATGGCACAATATAAAAAGAGCGAGTTAGAGTCAATGGATCAAACACAAATAACGAGATTTGTTTCGAGGTTCGAGCACCCAGCTCTACATCCCCACCTTCACCCAGAAGGATTTCCAATCCACTAACTTGTCCACAAAGGACTCCCACACAGGGAACCTCCACTGAGGATTTGGGGCAAATACAATATGGAGTACACAACTCCTCTCTCAACCAAAACAACCTCTACACTTAGAGGCAAGGCACAAAACCACAACAAATCAACCTCATAAATGAGGGATAGGCACAAAGCCAATGCCACCAATTAACCTCTCACTAGAGGAATAGGGCACAAAGCCACCACTCTAAAATTAACCTCTACCCAATAGGGATAGTACAAAGTAGGAGGGTTTACAACTTAGTGATCAAAAGACTACAAACCAATTCTTTTCCACAAAAACAAAGATCGTATGAGAGGATAGAATGATAAGCTCAAGTGTGGAAAATAAAGTGTTTTTAACAAAGAAAATCACTTGGGAAACTCTCCAAAAAGATATAGAATTATTAGATCAAAAACAATTCCCAAAAGACTATTTTCTTTGAAATAACAAAACACTTTTAAAACAATGAAGGTGAAATCTTTGAATCTCTAAAACTCTTTTTAAAACTTGTAAAAACACTAGAGAATGGGAGAATTTTTGCTCTTGGAAGTCTTAGCCAAAACAGCCCACAAATGGGGTTTTTATAGCCCCTTTAAAAAAACTAGCCGTTGGCTGTAATTATGGTCAGATTTAACCATCCGGTCGACCGACCAACGGTCAAAATTTGACCGTTGCCAACCACCGGTCGACCGCCCGGTCGACCGCCCTTACCCGAGAGTAAGGGGACTTCATTCGGTCGATCGACCGATCGACCGGCAAACCCAATGGCCTTTATGCACGTCCGGTCGACCGTTCTGGTCGACCGCCAGGGCCTGGCAGAAAAAGTAAAGGGACTGAAAAATAGGGTTTTTAATTACAAAAAAATCCCATAAATTCTCTAAAAATCCACAAAAATAAGTTCAGTATAATACATTGATATACAAACTTGTGTGAAAATTTCAACACAAATTTCAAACAATTTGAACCATTATTGTGAATTAAAAATTTTGCCGAATACCAAAATCTGTATTTTCTAAAACTTAGATTTTTGAATTGAAAATTCGTTTTGTCCAAACTCATTCAAACACAAAAACATGATATTGAAATAACTTTTAGGCATGTTGTATATGGATATACTCCAATATACATGAAAAGATATATATCAATTTTTTGATATTAAATCCGAAAATATGTTTTGTTAAAATACAAAACTCCAAACACATGAATAGGCATATCAAAAAAAGTTTATCTAAGTCTATGAAGCATTCATGTATATAGAACAATTCTAATATACATTAAACCATGTAAACTTGTTTTGAATCTATCTATTCATGAAAACCAAGAGCGATTAAACCAAAACCGAAAACCAAAACATGAAACGTTTGTGTGTTGTGAACTTGAGCATATCACACTATCTAGTCTTTACAAATGGATCTAAACACAAAACTAAACTATGTACCGAAGTCTTCTTGACGAACTCCGTCTTCAAGCTGACTCGATCCAAACCGTGATCCACCGAGCTTGACTCCAACGAGTGGTATATATGATCTTGATGCTCGGGCTCTTGAATTACCATGTGAGAATCTCCAAAACACCTTTGTTGAAGCTATTCACCTACTAATATCTTGATTAAGGATCTGAAACTAAACATCACAAGATTATTAGTAAACATAAGTTCATGAGTTAATCATCATCAAAAATAGAGTGGAAGGCCTCTGGGCCAACAATCTCCCCCTTTTTGATGATGACAAAACTCATGGAGTTATATATGCATGGGTTAAAGTAAAGCTTCAAAGAATCTCCCCCTTAACTCATGCATCGCAATAAATAATAATATATGGCAATGAAGCACATGAATCTAAACTAACATGTATGCAAATATAAGGAGATATATGCAAATATAAGGAGATAAACATGCATAAACAAGCATGAAACACATCAAATTCTTTTCTCCTTTTTGCAAAACAAAACAATATGCATAAACAAGAAATCTCTTTTTCAAAACATGCGTATATACTGAAATACTTCTCCCCCTTTTTGTTAATCATCAATAAAGGGGTTAAAGTAAACACAAAAACAATGTTCTCCCCCACAAAGAGGTGAACTCAAATTAATCAATAAAAGATATATGCGATATACATTCATGAAGAGGAAGACGCTAAGTTAACTTCCCTATATACATGCATTACATGAAGAAAGGATGACAAACCCTAATTCACATAACACATAATATGCAATGCATAAGAGATGTCAAGCTCCCCCTACATACGTGTACTGCATAAAGAAGAGTTCTCAAGCTCCTCAATATAAGATACACTCAACATGAATCTATATGTAGAAGAGATGTTAAGCTCCCCTTGCATATAGACAATATAAATCAAAACATTTTTAATTGTCTTATTAAAACAAAATTTTGAGATATCTTAGTAAATCAAATTTTAAGATATCAATTGTAAATAAACATTACAACTTTTGAATTTTTAATCAAAATAGAATCATATTGATACCAATAAAAATATTCAGGATTATTTCACATTTTTGATACCAATAAAAATACCAATTTTAAAAATAATGCATAAGCTTATTAAAACATCAATTGAGATACCAGTTGAAAATAAGGGTTTGATTCAAGCTTAGCATAAACAAACTTTGTGCTTTAAACAAGTAAATATCTTTGAGAATCAAGCACAAATAAATCACATATATGTATGAAAATAGAATACCAATAGAAATTTATATTATTTGAAGTGTAAGCATACATATATATAAACATATATATGAGTATACAAAAAAGAGAGTCAATATTGATACCAATTGAAACAATCCAATGATACTAATTGAAAACATAATATGATCAAGTGTATAACTCATATTACCTACCACCCATTTCATGCACAAGTTTAAAAAGATTTTTAATAATAAGCATACAAGGCATGGTCACCCAACCAACCGCCCTTTAATGGGTAGGGTTTTCAAAAATAGGTTTGAAGATAAAGTATGTTTGAAAACTCTATCATATGAAGAATACGAACTAGTTATATGAAAAATTTGTAAACTAGTACGAAATCCTTCAAGCAAGGAATAGAACAAAAAAATATTTCATGAAAAACATGTAAATCACATGATCATTAAACACTCAATGGTCTATAAAGCACAAATTGTACTCATGAAAATAAAATTATGAGAAAACATTTAATGAAGTGAGTGTACAAGTTATGTGAAACACATTATCATGAAAATAGTCAATTAAGCTCAAAATTCCTTAAAATATGAAAATCATCAAAACGATTTAATTTTCAAGGTATATGTATGTCATGTACAAACTAAAGTATACATACATATCCAAACATAGAGAGTCCACAAAAGTATATGCATGAAGGCAAGTGGCTCAAGGAATGTATATGTATAGCTAATTGTTTAGACAAGATGGACATATACATGAAGTTAAAACACAAACATGAAAAACATGTACAAAATGAGAATACAAGTCAAATGTATGAATCATCAAAACTAGACTATACTAGTACATCCAATGGGTACAAATGAGCGTTCAAGAACAAACATATAATAGTCTATTTGTGGCTCACTAGTTGTACAAGTATATATCCTAGTTTTAATGAAAACTAACATCCAATCATGTAATCAAAACATGAAGCATAGAAGTCAAAAATAAAACTCATAAACATCTATATGATCAATATGTATATGCACATGCATTAGATCTAGGACATACACATTAGTTAAAAACAAAGTGAGAACACTAAATATAAATCCATATAAAACATGGGTGTCTCAAATAACTAAACATGTATATCATTAATCTAAATCTCATGGCATATAACATACTAATCATAAAACATCAAGACATGCTAAAAATGAATAATATGAAAGCATGTAAACATAAATGGGAGTTAGAGATCGTTACCAAACCATGAAGGCAACTCTCCAAGTCTTCAAAACAAGGTGGTCTTCCCACCAAACTCCCCTTGAAAGTGATGCATCCAAATTGTCTTCTTTAAGTTCGGAACGCATCCACCTCAAGATACGTTGCTCTCACGTCATGTGAGAGCCCACACCTACATCAAATACAATAGGGGTGGTCTTTGGTACCCACATTCTTTTGGGTCCATGGGGGTTAGTTCCTTTCCTAACCCAAACAAATTTAGTTGCTAAATTTACATCATGAACTCTATCATAGCAAAATTTAGCAAGGTGGCCCTTACGTCCACAATGTGTACAAGTGTACACATGAGCATACATCGTGTTATGAGAGTGAACGTGGGAAGCATATGTATGCCGTGGTTTGTGTGCATGCAAAGATGGAACTTGTTTCTTTCGGAACATAGATTCCAAACGTGTATGGTTTAAAGCACATTGGCTCAAAGTGGAGCCCAAACAATCAACACTTTTCTTCAAAACATTTATATCATTTTTAATACTTGAAGATAAAGTGAAGCATGCAATATAGGAGCTAGATGGTGACTCTACACTAGCATGGCAAACATGTGTATCTAAATCATTTTTCAAAGAAACAATTTTCTTTAAACAATCTTTCAATTCTTGTGAAATCAAATTTATTTTATTTTTCAAAGAATTATTTTCATTTAATACAAAATCAAGTTTTGAAGTTAAATCCTCATTTTTCTTCAAAACATATTCACAATCAACTTTATTTTTCAAAATTTTGTTTCCAATAAGTGCAAGATCAAGTTGGGATTTAAGCGAGTCACTTTCACTTGAAATCCATCCCTTTCTTGCAAAACAATCTCAAGTCTAGAAGATAAATTTATATTTTCTTCTTTTAAATCAAGACTTTTCTTTTTCAAAAGTTTGTATTTTGAAATCAAATTTTCACACTTTTTAGCAAGTTCGCTTGTGCCTCTAAACACTCATTGCAATATGAACTAAAGCTAGCATCTAGTTGAGTTTTCGATTGTACCTTAAGGGAGTCATTCCCTTGGACCATGAAGCAACGTTCATCGGACTCGTCTCTCCTAGATCTCCTCATCTTATCGATAATCTTTGGTAGCTTGAGAGAAGTCAAAATGCTCCATACTACAAAAGCCGAATCATAATGAGAAAACACATGTAAATAATCTTTATGAAGAGATGCTCTTAGTGCCTTTAGGGCTATTGCATTGGCCTCTATATACTTGCTATCTTTAGGGTAGGATTCCTTAGTGATGGCAAGGTAAACATGCAAAGTTAGGGCTTTTAAATGCCAACTCATCAAAATCTTTCATGTGTCAATTTTAGAGAAATCAAACATGGGAGGCCTATCCATGAGTGCAAACTATATGTGTGCTAAAAGCAAATGCAAATGAAGATTAGCTAACCAAGATCACACTGCTAGGTGGTTAAACTAAATATCAGGAGCGTAGGCTCTGATACCAATTAAAGGTACACCTAGAGGGGGGTGAATAGGTGTACGGCTAATCTAGTGAACTAAATACGAAAATTAAAACTTAATTGCAATCAAAACTTAATGCAACCAACGAGTGTAGCCAAATTCCGGTGAAGGGCTCTAGACTAACTCCTCTTGATTCCTCTGAATAAGAGTTGAGGCGCTATATGAAGCTGTAAATCACCTAGAGGGGGGGTGAATAGGTGATAATGCTAATCTAAAAACTAAATGCAGAAGCTAAAACAAATTTGCAACACATTTAATACAACCAACGAGTGTAGCCGAATTCACCGTGAAGGGCTCTGAACTAACTCATCTTGATTCCCCTAGATAAGGGTTGAGGTGCTATATGAAGCTCTCGTGGTTAAGTATAAGTGAGGGACACACAAACAAACCAAGCATATAATGAATAGGCAATATGAAATAATGCAAGGCACACACAAGCAAATAAGATATGAATGAATGAATGCTATGCACAAACACAAATAAGAGAGAGTTGAGAGTCAATGGATCAAACGCAAACACAAAGATATGTTTCGAGGTTCGAGCCCCTAACTCTATGTCCCCGTCTTTACCGAGAAGGATTTCCAATCCACTAGGAGTACAGAACTCCTCTCTCAACCTTACAACGTCACCGAGGCAATACAACCACAATCCACCTCTACCGAAGAGGGATAAGGCCCGTAGCCAAACAACCACAAATCACCTCTACCGAAGAGGGATACAAAAACCAAACTCCACCTCTGACTAGAGGGAGCAAACAACAATCTCAACCTCTACCAAAGAGGAAGCAACCCAACAATGAAAGGCTTTACAACTGGTGATCACAAAAGACCACAAACACAATCTCTTTTCCCACAAACAAAAGATCCTAAATAGATAGGATAGAAGATAAGCTCAAGTATGGAAAACAAGTATTTTGATTAAAGAAATTCCCTTGGGAAAACACCAAAATAGATATAGAAGTTTAGATCAAAAACTAATTCCCAAAACCCTAATTTCTTTGAAATGAACAAAACACTTTAAAACAAATAAGATGGATCTTTTGAGCTTTTAAACACTTTGAAAACTTGTTTTAAAAACCAGAGAATAGAGAAATTTTTTTTGTTAAAACCTTGGCCAAAATCTCAAAGGAATGGGGTTTATATAGGCCAAACCCTAAAACTAGCCGTTGGCTGAATTCTCAGCCAAAAGCGGCTGGCGGTCGACCGCCAACGGTCATAAATATGACCGTTGGGAGCCAGCGGTCGACCGGCCGGTCGACCGAAAATTTTTTGCTCTCTGGCCGGTCGACCGTAACGGTCGACCGCCCAAGTGTCTGGCCAAACGTGCACAGGTCTGTGCACGTCGGTCGACCGACCCGGTAGACCGACTCTGGAGTCTGTTCGACCGGAGCGGTCGACCGCTAGAGCCTGTCAGGCACTGTTCTGGGTCAGAAACTGAGATAGAAAATATTCTAAAAATTCTTATAAATCTTCTAAAAATCCCTAAAAATAGTTTTAACATTTTGCATTGATATACAAACTTGTGATAAAAATTTCAACTCACATATCAAGCAATTTGAACTATTTTTGTGTCTTATCATTTTTACCAAAAACTAAAAACTGTATTTTATCAAACTTGGATTTTTCAATAGGAAATCTGAGTTTTCCTAAAACTCATGAATAGGCATATCAAAATAAGTTTCTCTAAGATATGAAGCATGTATGTATATCGAACACATCTAATATACATAAAAACCATTTAAACTTGTTTTGATCTAAACTATTCATGAAAACCAATTCCAAAACATAAAACTTGTGTGTGTTGTGAACTTTAGCATTATCAACTATCTAATCTTTACACATGGATCTAAAACACACTAAACTATGGATACCTAAGTCTTCTTGACGATCTTCCATCTTCAAGTCGACCCGATCCAAAACGTGATCCACGAGCGAGACTCCAACGAGTACAATGTATGATCTTGATGCTCGGGCTCTGGAATCACCATATGAAAGCTTCCAAACCATCTTGTTGAAGCTAATCACCAACTAATATCTTGATTAATGATCTGAAACTAAAATTACAAGATTATTAGTAAACATAACTACATGAGTTAATCATCATCAAAACTAGAGTGGAAGGCCTCTGGGCCAACAATCTCCCCCTTTTTGATGATGACAAAACTCATGGAGTTATATATGCATGGATTAAAGTTAAGCTTCAAAGAAGCTCCCCCTTAACTCATGTATAGCATTAAACAATAAGATATGACAAAGAAGCACATAAACATAAATGCAAATACATGCATAAACAAACAAATCTTCAAAACATGCTCTTGATACCAATAAACATAAACACAAACAATACTATCAATTTTTTTGATAAACAAAACATGCATACAAAAACATGCATATAAACAAAATATCTCTCCCCCTTTTTGTCAATCATCAACAAAAGGTCAAAGTAAAAACAAATCAATAAATTCTTCTCCCCCTTTTGTTGGAAACAAAGAATCAACAAAGGGGTTAAAAGCAATAAAACAATGTTCTCCCCTTTTTGTCTAAAACAAAAATGATGTAAATAAGGGGTGACAATCAATTAAGATACCAATTTAAAAATATGTCAAAGTAGCATTTTGATGCCAATTGAAAGTGAACATATAAAAACATTGATACCAATTTTTGAGAAAAACACATAAAAATCTTGATATCAATTGAAATTATTCAAATAAACATCTTGATACCAATTGTAAGTATTTGTCATTAAGAACATATGATACCAAAATAAAAACAATATATATGAGTATAAAAAAATGTCAATATTGATACCAATTGAAAGAATCCAATGATACCAATTGAAACAACAATAATATCAAGTGTATACCTCATATCCTATCCTCCCAATCATGTTCAAGTTTAAAATGATTTTCACTATAAAACATACATGAGCATGATCTCTCATCCAACCACCCTTGAAGGTAGGGTTTTCAAAAATAGGTTTGAAAAATATAAAGTATGTTTGAAAACTCTACCATAACGAAGAATTCGAACTAGTTAAATGGAAAAACTTCTAAACTAGTACGAAATCCTTCAAGTAAGGAATAAAACAAAAATATTTTTCATGAAACTATGTAAATCACATGATTACTAATAACACTCAAAGTCCATAAAGCCCATATCATACTCATGAAACATAATCATGAGAAACATTTAGATGAAGTGAGTGCACAAGTATTATGTGAAACATATAATCATGAAAATTGGCAATTAAGCTCAATATTCCTTAAAACATGAAAACATGGATGAAATAAGAATACAAGTCAAATGCATGAATCATCAAAACTAGACTATACTAGCAAATCAAATAGGTACAAATAAGCATTCAAGCACAAACATATATAGATTTATTTGTGGCCCACTATATGTACAAGTATAAATCCTAATCTTAATGAAAACTAGCATTTAAACATATATTCAAAATCATGAAGCATCAAACAAAAACTCATATGATTATTATGTCAAATACACATGCATTAGATTCATGATGTACATGATAGCTAAACTATGGTGAGAACACAAAAATAATGGTCCATATCAACATGGGTGTCTCAAATACTATACATGTATGTCACTAATCTAATAAACATGGCATAAGCATAATGACCAATAAAACATGACATGCTACAAATGAAAGTTATAATAAGCATGCAAACATAAACGGGAGTTAGAGATCGATACCAGAACCGATAAGGGCACCTCTCTAGTACTCCAAACCAAGGTGGTCCTCCCACCAAACTTCCCTTGAAAGTGATGCATCCAAATAGTCCACATGAAGCTCGGAATGCATCCACTCCAAGGTACCGATACTCTCACGTCATGCGAGAGCCCACACCTATATCAAATACAATAGGGGTGATCTTTGGTACCCACAACTTTTTGGGTCCATGGGGGTTAGTACCTTCTCTAACCCAAACAAATCTATTTGCTAAATTACAATCATTTATACGATCAAAACAAAATTTAGCAAGGTGGCCCTTACGTCCACAATGTGTACAAGTGTACACATGAGCATACATGGTGTGATGGTGTCCGTGAGGAGCATGTGTATGCCGTGGAGGGTGTACATGCATAGATGGAATATGTTTCTTTCGAAACAAAGATTCCAAACATGTATGAACCACAACACATTGGCTCAAAGTGGAGCCCAAACAAATAACACTCTTCTTAAGTATGGATATATCATTTTCAATTAAAGAAGAAGTGGAGCATGCAAGGGGTGATCTAGGTGAAACTACCCTAGCATGGCAAACATGAGAATCAATTTTATTTTGTAAAAATTATTTTTCTTTAAACAAATTTCTAACTCTTTAGAAATAGAAGCAATTTTTAATTTTAAAGAATCATTCTCTTTTAAAATAAAATTAATTTTTGAAGACAAGTTTTCATTTTTCTTTAAAACTTTTTCACAATCATTTTTATTTTTCAACAATTTATTTTCTTTTAGTGCAAGATCAAGTTGAGATTTCAATGAATCCTTCTCATTAGAAATCTCCACTTTCTCTTGCAAAACAGTGTCAAGTCTAGAAATCAAATTTTTATTTTCAATGTTAAGGCCTAGACTTTTCTTTTTCAAAATGTTATATTTTTCTATCAATTTTTCACAAACTAATGATAGTTCTTCATTCAAAGCATTGGCATCAACATATTCATTACTTGAAGAACTAGCATTATCTAGTTGAGTATCCGAATGTACCTCAAGGAGTCATTCCCTTGGATCATGAAGCATCGTGACTCGGATTCCCTACTAGATTCCTCCTCTTGTTGGATTGGCATTTGAAACTCGGAGGTAGTGGTTGTGGTCAACTTGTTCCACACTGCAAAAGCGGAATCAAGATTAGAAACAAGCATAAGATGTTCTTTTGAAAGCGTGCTTCTAATAGCCTCAAGGGCTTGTGCATTAGCCCCTATATGATTGCTATTACCAAGATAGCATTTCTTGGTAGCGGCAAGGAAAACATGCAAACATAGGGTCTTCAAATACATGGACATCCTATATTTCCATGTGTTAATGTTGGAGACATCGAACATGGGAGGTGAAAAGCAATCCATGGGTGTACAAATTAAATGTGCGCAAACAAATATATGCAAATGCAAATGTAGATTAGCTAGCAAGGATCTCACTCCTAGGTGGTTAAACCTAAAGTATCAGGAGCGTAGGCTCTGATACCAATTGTAAATCACCTAGAGGGGGGTGAATAGGTGATAATGCTAATCTAAAACTAAATGCGAAAGCTAAAACAAATTTGCAACACACTTAATACAACCAACGAGTGTAGTCGAATTCCCCGTGAAGGGCTCTGAACTAACTCCTCTTGATTTCCCTAGATAAGGGTTGAGGTGCTATATGAAGCTCTCGTAGTTAAGTATAAGTGAGGAACACACAAACAAACCAAGCATATAATGAATAGGCAATATGAAATAATGCAAGGCACACACAAGCAAATAAGATATGAATGAATGAATGCTATACACAAACAAAAATAAAGAGATTGAGAGTCAATGGATCAAACGCAAACACAAAGATATGTTTCGAGGTTCGAGCCCCTAGCTCTACGTCCCCGCCTTCACCGAGAAGGATTTCCAATCCACTAGGAGTACCGAACTCCTCTCTCAACCTTACAATGCCACCGAGGCAATACAACCACAATCCACCTCTACCGAAGAGGGATAAGGCCCGTAGCCAAACAACCACAAATCACCTCTACCGAAGAGGGATACAAAAACCAAACTCCACCTCTCACTAGAGGGAGCAAACAACAATCTCAACCTCTACCAAAGAGGGAGCAACCCAACAATGAAAAGGTTTACAACTGGTGATCACAAAAGACCACAAACACAATCTCTTTTCCCACAAACAAAAGATCCTAATTAGATAGGATAGAAGATAAGCTCAAGTGTGGAAAACAAGTGTTTTGATCAAAGAAATTCTCTTGGGAAGACACCAAAATAGATATAGAAGTTTAGATCAAAAACTAATTCCCAAAACCCTAATTTCTTTGAAATGAACAAAACACTATAAAACAAATAAGATGGATCTTTTGAGCTCTTAAACACTTTGAAAACTTGTTTAAAAACCAGAGAATAGAGAAATTTTTCTTGTTAAAAACCTTGGCCAAAATCCCAAAGGAATGGGGTTTTATATAGCCAAACCCTAAAACTAGCCGTTGACTGAATTCTCAGCCAAAGCGGCTGGCGGTCGACTGCCCGGTCGACCGCCAACGGTCATAAATATGACCGTTGGGAGCTAGCGGTCGACCGCCGGTCGACCGAAAATTTCCAGAGAGCAAAGCTCTCTGGCCGGTCGACCGTAACGTCGACCGCCCAAGTGTCTGGCAAAACGTGCATAGGTCTGTGCACGTCAGTCGACCGACGCGGTCGACCGACTCTGGAGTCCGGTCGACTGGAGCGGTCGACCGCTAGAGCCTATCAGGCACTGTTCTGAGTCAGAAACTGAGATAGAAAATATTCTAAAAATTCTTATAAATCTTCTAAAAATCTCCAAAAATAGTTTTAACATTTTGCATTGATATACAAACTTGTGATAAAAATTTCAACTCAAATATTAAGCAATTTGAACTATTTTGTGTCTTATCATTTTTACCAAAAACCAAAAACTGTATTTTATCAAACTTGGATTTTTCAATAGGAAATCTGATTTTTCCTAAAACTCATGAATAGACATATCAAAATAAGTTTGTCTAAGATATGAAGCATGTATGTATATCGAACACATCTAATATACATAAAAACCATTTAAACTTGTTTTGATCTAAGCTATTCATGAAAACCAATTTCAAAACATAAAACTTGTGTGTGTTGTGAACTTGAGCATTATCAACTATCTAATCTTTACACATGGATCTAAAACACACTAAACTATGGATACCTAAGTCTTCTTGACGATCTTCCATCTTCAAGTCGACCTGATTCAAAACGCGATCCACGAGCGAGACTCCAACGAGTGCAATGTATGATCTTGATGCTCGGGCTCTGGAATCACCATGTGAAAGCTTCCAAACCATCTTGTTGAAGCTAATCACCAACTAATATCTTGATTAATGATCTGAAACTAAAATTACAAGATTATTAGTAAACATAACTGCATGAGTTAATCATCATCAAAACTAGAGTGGAAGGCCTCTGGGCCAACAGAAGCTCTCGTGGTTAAGCACAAGTGAGGCATACACCAACAAGCCAAGCAATAATATGAATGAGCAATATGAAATGATGCAATGGCTCAATATAAAGAGAGAGAGTTAGAGTCAATGGATCAAACGCAAACAACGAGATTTGTTTCGATGTTCGAGCACCCAGCTCTACGTCCCCGCCTTCACCCAAAAGGATTTCCAATCCACTAACTTGTCCACACAGGACTCCCACACAAGGAACCTCCACTGAGGATTTGGGGCAAATACAATATGGAGTACACAACTCCTCTCTCAACCAAAACAACATCTACACTTAGAGGCAAGGCACAAAGCCACAACAAATCAACCTCACAAATGAGGGATTGGCACAAAGCCAATACCACCAATCAACCTCTCACTGGAGGGATAGGGCACAAAGCCACCACTCCAAAATCAACCTCTACCCAAGAGGGATAGTACAAAGTAGGAGGGTTTACAACTTGGTGATCAAAAGACCACAAACCAATTCTTTTTCACAAAAACAAAGATCCTATAGAGAGGATAGAATAATAAGCTCAAGTGTGAAAAACAAAGTGTTTTTAACAAAAAAATCACTTGGGAAACTCTCCAAAAAGATATAGAATTATTAGATCAAAAACATTCCCAAAAGACTATTTTCTTTGAAATAACAAAACACTTTTAAAATAATGAAGATGAAATCTTTGAATCTCTAAAACTCTTTCTAAAACTTGTAAAAACACTAGAGAAGGGAAAATTTTGCTCTTGGAAGTCTTAGCCAAAACCCCACAAATGGGGTTTTTATAGCCCCTTTAAAAAAACTAGCCTTGGTTGTAATTATGGTCAGATTTGACCATCCGGTCGACTGGCCAATGGTCGAAATTTGACCGTTGCCAACCACCGGTCGACCGCCCTTACCCGAGAGTAAGGGGACTTCAGTCGGTCGACCGCCCGGTCGACCGGCAAAACCCAATGGCCTTTGTGCATGTCTCGTGCACATCCGGTCGACCGTTCCGGTCGACCGGCTCCTGGTCCGGTCGACCGGCACGGTCGACCGCCAGGGCCTGGCAGAAAAAGTAAAGGGACTAAAAAATAGGGTTTTTAATTACAAAAAAAATCCCATAAATTCTCTAAAAATCCACAAAAATAAGTTTAGTATAATACATTGATATACAAACTTGTGTGAAAAATTTCAACACAAATTTCAAACAATTTGAGCCATTTTTGTGACTTAAAAATTTTACCGAAAACCAAATCTGTATTTTCCAAAACTTGGATTTTTGAATTTAAAATTCGTTTTGTCCAAAACTCATTCAAACACAAAAACATGATATTGAAATAACTTTTAGGCATGTTGTATATGGATATACTCCAATATACATGAAAAGATATATATTAATGTTTTTGATATTAAATCCGAAAATATGTTTTGTTAAAATACATAACTCCAAACACATGAATAGGTATATCAAAATAAGTTTGTCTAAGTCTATGAAGCATACATGTATATAGAACAATTCTAATATACATTAAACCATGTAAACTTGTTTTGAATCTATCTATTCATGAAAACCAAGATCGGTTAAACCAAAACCGAAAACAAAACATGAAACGTGTGTGTGTTGTGAACTTGAGCATATCACACTATCTAGTCTTTACAAATGGATTTAAACACAAAACTAAACTATGTACCAAAATCTTCTTGACGAACTCCGTCTTCAAGCCGACTCGATCCAAACCGTGATCCACCGAGCTTGACTCCAACGAGTGCTATATATGATCTTGATGCTCGGCTCTTGAATCACCATGTGAGAAGCTCCAAAACACCTTTGTTGAAGCTAATCACCTACTAATATCTTGGTTAAGGATTTGAAACTAAACATCATAAGATTATTAGTAGACATAACTTCATGAGTTAATCATCATCAAAACTAGAGTGGAAGGCCTCTGGGCCAACAAGAATAACTGGCGCAAACGCTTCACCTCCTTTGACTGGTCAACGGCGGATTCGCCATCTTTCTTTTGATTGTCCTCTAGAATTTCTCTGATCTTCTTCAATTCATGCACTAATTTTTCTAGGTTTTCTGTATCCATCTAGGTTTTCTAAAAATTCTGCCTCTACAACTCTTGTTTGTCAATGTTTTTTGAACTTTTCTCTGAAATTGCTTTTTAACTAATAATTTCCAAAATTTAACAAAACAAACTACCTATGCAGTATCAAAGTGGCAAAAATAGATATTAAAGGATAAAATATGTATACAAAATGCTATTTATCACACCCCCATACCTAACTTTTGCTAGTTCTCGAGCAAAATCTAAGCTAAAAGAAAAATAAAAATACAAAACAAATTCTGACTCACTTTCGTAGGAATTACGGTTGCACTTAGTATGTTCAATAAGCCGTTAAACCCTTTGTTATCCTAGTGGACGAGTGCTGTCTCATGAGGATTTTCAGTGAATTACACCCAGAAAATTCGGTGAAAGAATTGAAAGATGAGAAAAGATTAAGAAAAAAATAATAACCAAAATAACGATAACTGAAAATAAAGAAAGTATATATATATATATATATATATAATATATATATATATATATATATATATATATATATATATATATATATGCACACGCAAGTGTTCACTAGCTATTAAGCTCATAAGTTTTCAATAAGTCTAATTTCAATCAAGTTCAATCTCAAATCAAGAACTCTCATTTTCTTTTCCTAGAGACTTAAATTTAATATTTTCATATCGTCCTTTTTAAGTCATCCAATCCTATGCAGTTTTCGTGTATGCAAATAGTCTTTAGCTTGAAAAATTTTTATTCAATTTTTTCATACCTAAAAATGTTCTATATACATATAATAAACTTTTTCTCTTTTTTTACATATATATAGAAGTTCGAAGTATTACCACTTCATTGCCCTTTAAGCACTTTTTTTTATATACATATAGCTCATCCAATTCTCTTTTGTGTAAATACCAAGTCTTCTTGAGGCCAAGATACCTAAATAATTGATCATTAGACGTGTTAATACATAATTTATATATTTATATATATATTTCACCTAATTTTATTTCGCGTAAATACCAAAGCTTCTTGAGACCCTAGTACCTAGCGATAAATGCTTAAGTTTTTCACCTTCTTTATATATATATAATATATATATATATATATATATATATATATATATATATATATATATATATTTCATATTTAAATAAGTTCAAATTTTTCTCATCATCCTAAGAATGAAACTATAGTGTAGGTATATTATAAAATGCATAATCATGTAAAACAAAAAAATCTAGAAAGTGTTTATTTTCAAATTTTCATTCCTAAGTCAAGAATAAAAGATTCTATCAAATTGATCATTCTATCAAGATCTCAAACTACATTGAATTCTTAATTCCAAAAAATTAGTTAAACTTGTTGCAAAATATTTTTTAAATAAATAAATAAAAAAATAAAATAATATAAAAATCTTAGACTTGGATACAATCATGATCTCCTTCCTCTCTTACTTGAACTAGCACCCTCCGATTTAGATCTCTTCCTGTGTGGAGAAGACTTTTCTTTTTGTGTAGCCCCTTAACTAATTTTATAAGTTTTCTTTAATCCTTCTCAAATTTTTACCATGAATTCCCTATTGTCATGAGGTGGCTCTTTCTCAAAGAATTGATCATCATCCTCTTCGGAAGACTTCGATGGAACTAAATGAATATCAGCACGGGATGTTTTTTCAGTCCAATCAATTTGTACATATGCAAAATATGGTACAGCCTTATTTTCTTGCAATCATAATTCTATCTCTATATATCTCTTTATATTCATAGTCAATCATTCAAATTTTACAAATTTGGGCAATAAGAATAGGCAAAAGAAAAGTGATTTTATGTTTCTTTGATTGCCTATCTTTAACATTGCATATGGTTGAAAATATTTGGAAAACATGCAAAATTGTTGATTCTTTATCATCATAACATGTACAATGTGAAACACTTGATTATAAAATGTGATAATGTGTGTACTATCAAATCATTGGTAACCCATCTACATACATCATGAATTTTACGTTAAAGAGTTTTTGCATCTATCCCCCTATGTGTAGCCACTCTATAATTTTCACCCATCAAATTCATGTATTCTTCTACCCTAATAGGAATCTGATTTAGGACAAGAGCAAGAGAAATTCCGGTCAAGCCTGATAACAATTCTAAATCTAAAATCTTCCTTTCTTCTCTCCAATTGATGTGAATCCTATGAGCATGATTATCTATATCACTGTTGGTGAAACTTTTGTAAAACTCCTCCACAAAAGTAGGGATGTAATATTCAAAACTACCCTCATGAATCAAATACCCCCAATTCTTATTAATGATTTCATCAAAGAAATATGTACCAAAAGTTTAAAAGATTGTAAAGAAATTCTTTTCAACAATAAACTTCGTCATGATTTCAGAAGCAGGAATAAAAACTGAAACTAGTTGGTATAACTCACAAGATTACGGAAGATGGTCCTCTGTCTCTGCAGGTTGATGATGATCAGCTATCCAGACGGCAGTTTCACTATAAAAATAGCTTCTCCTATTGAAAGTTTGGTTCTGCACTACTTCTTCTCTTCTCCTCATTCTTCTGAGCTTTCTGGTCTTTAAAATTTGATCTCAGGGTGTTATGAAAAAAAAGAAAGGAAATGTTAGCTTTTATAGATTTTTTTTCTAAAGAACAGAATCATATATCCATCCAAATTCAAAATCAATCCATCAATCCATCAATCCAAATTCAAATTCAAGTTCAAATCCGTCAAGTTTTAGAAAGAGGCAAATTTTGGAAAGAGTAAAAAGAAAATGTCAAGTCCTACTCTAAATTTAGTGCAAAATTTAAATTCTGAAATAAATTTTTGAAAATGGAAAAAAAAAAAAGAAATTTTTATTTGATTTTTCTCCCATACTTAACTGAAGCTTGTCCTTATGCTAACTAAAATTCTATGAATTAATTCCCCGATAGTTTTAAAAGTATACCGATAAAGCAAGAAATATCTTTATATCATCAATTTTCTAATTTGTCATGTGGAAATAAATACCCAAAATTTAGTATCTCTAAAAATAGGTGAAATTAATGTACTCACGTGTGCAAAATTTGGATTTTCTCTTGTTGTTTTTGATAGCGAATTAGCCATATAGACGGTGGAAATGTCATTCTTGTCAGCTCAACTGCTTTCTGCTTCGGACTTTATCTCTTGAATCCTTTTTTGGTTCTCCTTTTATCTCTAATTTTGAAAAACAACAGTCAGTATAAGTTGGGCAGTATTAAAAAAATTAAAAACTAAATTAAAACTAAGTTAAGAAGGGCTTGGGTTTTCTCCCCAAGAAATGCTTTAAGTTATAGTCATTAGTTAGATTTTCTCTGATCTGATTATTATATTTTTAGGTTGAAGAAGTCTTCATATTTGTCGAATTCTCCTCCATTTTATGATTTCAATCTTTAACCGTTGACTTTAAAGGATTTGTTATCCTTAGTACTAATATTTACTACTCCATATAGGAATACTTATCTTATCATGAACGATCCTGACCATCTTGAGCGTAATATTCTGGAGAATAAACGAAGGCGAGAATTATATAATAAAACTTTTTGTCCTACAATAAATTCTCTTTTGGCAATATGTTTGTTGTTCCATGCTTTGGTTCTTTCCTTGTAAATTCAGGCATTCTCATATGCATAATTTCTCAACTCATCTATCTCATTGAGTTGAAGAATTCTTTTTTCTCCAGCTTTTGTAAGTCAAAATTCAAAAATTTCATTGCCTAATATGCTTTGTGCTCAAATTCTATAGAGAGATGACAAGCCTTTTCATAAATCAAACGGCATAGGGACATACCTATTGGTGTTTTAAATGCTATCATATATGCTCATAATGCATCATCCAGCTTTGTAGACCAATCTTTTTTGAGTTGCCTACTGTTTTCTCTAAGATTCGTTTCAACTTTCTATTGGATACCTCGACTTGCCCGCTTATTTGGGGATAGTATGGAGGGGCTACATGTTACTTAACTCCATATTACTCAATAAAAAATCAAATCGACGGTTGCAGAAATGGTTACCTCGATCGCTTATGATTGCTCGTGGTATTCCACTATTATTCAGACATAGTATAATTATATTGTCTCACTATTTAGGCATGTATTATATATTATCGTGATTGTAATACTATTATAGCATCATATCACTGTTTCTTTCATTTTATCACTCAGTAAGTCGCATTCTGATGACCCAGAGGTTACTTCCTCAGGTTGGAGCTCAAAGATTTTGTAGAGGTTTCACGGAAAGTTTGTAAGGATACTTGCCATCTTTATTATTCATACGTATCTTTACTATTTTCTCTGCTTTCTTATCTATTCTTTTTTTCATATCTATCATGATCATTGACTCCTTTCGCAGGTATTCTTGTACTTATTTAAACTGGATTTATTTTGCGTATACTGAGTTTATTCTCTATATTGAGGGTTAACGCATATACATGGGGTATTTCCTTACGTATATGTACCGCTGACTTTCATCGCATCCCGCTACGGTATATTTTGGGAAGCGGAGTGTGACAGGTTTTGGGTGTGTCATAATGAGGCTGAAAGTTAAGTTGTGTGCCTTAAGGCATTATGGCCTTATGTATAGTGTTGGACGAGGTAGGAAAGCATAAGTGTCAGTATAGACATCGACTACTAGGTGAGAAGTGCTAGATGTGCCTATATGTATTGGACCAGGTGGCGTGTGTAACAATGCAAAAGTGTTGGCCATAATGACATTAGAAACTATGGGATAACCATTATTTTGTGAGACAGTAGGTGCAAGATTGCATTTACTATTTTCTGAGTTATGATACCTTTATATAAAGCCCGTGAGTGAGATGTCCAATTTGTGGTAAGGGATTCAAGAGCGATAGTAATTTGATGAAGTTTAGTGTCTGTTTGCTTTTAATATTCCTCAGATTTGATTTTACAGCCTGCTAACGTAGCAAAAATTTCTTCAAGTTAACAGTCATGGTGAAAAAGAGAAGACAAAATAATGATGAAATATACTTAAATGATATTAAATAATAGAAATATAAACTAATCTAGGATGTACATAATAAGAGTAAAAATTAAATGAAAACAATTATGTAAAAGTGCAATAAAAATATGGTATGAAAAGAAAGAAATTAAGATGGCTAATATTTTTTTTGCTTGGACTTTATGGTTTTTTTTTTTTGGCAAATCTATGAATGAAATATGCAAGAAAACAGAAATAAAAATAAACTAAGATCCTTTTCTAATTTAATTAAGAGCCAAACAAATAACTTTAAAAGCACAATTATCAATTTAGAAAATTTATTACCGAACTTCAAGCAACAGTGAGTCTTAGGAGACGACTCAGAGACGACGGCTGGCCGTAGGACAGTACAGCAGTGGAGAGGGCCAGCCTCGACAGAAAACAAGTAATAAAGGGTATAGGCTTTTCTTCGAAAAACGTATGCTGATGGAATTCTCCATTTGTCGGCGTCAAAGGTAGCATGTCTCTGGTGGTAACTCACAACAGTGATGTGCGGACGTGTTGTCGGCATTGAGGGCAAGGTTCGGGTGTGGTTTCTGGTCGTCAAGGTGAAGTCAGGAGTTGAAGGTGAGGAGTTTGGGTTCCTATGTTGTCAATGGGATTTAGATGGGTGTTAGGTTGCTGTGTTGTCGATGGAAAGAAGATGGACCTCCAATTGTTTGTGTGTGTGTGTGTGTGGGTGGGTGGTTGTGGTGGGGTGGGGGGGGGGGGGTGGTGGGGGGGGGGGGGGGGGAGGTGGCGACGTTGAGATAGGTAGTTGAGTTTTGGTTCAGACTGCTTAATGAAGACGAGGTTGAAGCTTGCTGTTGGGATGTTGTCAAGTCATCGATGGTGATGGTAGAAAAAAATCTGATCTCGAGATTGCGACCTTGAGTGGCTGTAGAGATTTGAGAAGGCAGAGATTGTCTGACGAGGACGCTGCCGGCTGCGTGATCTCAGTCGAAGGCGAGGTTGGTTGGGGCGTTGTCGTCGGCGTCTTTGGCGAATCGGCGGTCGTTGGTAACTCATCGACGGTGAGGTCTGAGAGATACGATCCTGTCGAGGGCGAGGTCGGAGCGTGGTGGCAACGCGACGCGGGGAGGGAAAGTTGAGGCGGCGTGAGGTCATTGGGGTTATGGTTTTGGGGTTGGAGAGAGGAAGAAAAGAATGAACAATAACTCTTGGGAATTATTTTAGGATTTTTCAGGGAATTTCTTGGGATTTTTGAACAGTGTATAAAGGCTAAAAAGATCTCTGATGTAGTTTTTTCAGGAAAAAACTACAAAAATTGGATCTAGGGTTCTTGGAATTTTTGAACAGTTTATATTTTTTTCTAGAAGGCTAAAGAGAACTCTGATCTAGTTTTCTTTAAAAAAAACTACAAAAAATGGATCCAGGGTTCTTGGAATTTTTGAACAGTGCATATTTTTCCAGAAGGCTAAAGAGATCTCTCATCTAGTTTTTTCAGAAAAAACCACAAAAATTGGATCTAGGGTTCTTCGATTTTTTTTTTAAAAGGCTGATTTTTTTTATTTTTTATTTTTTGAATTGAAGGCAGAGGATAAGAACGAGGCTCTGATACTGATTGATGTAAAAACTAGAGAGAAAGGAAGAGAAGATAAAGGAGAAACAAAGAGAATTTAAAGAGAGAAAAGAAGAAGAGAGATAATTTAGGAAAAGATAGAGAAGAATTTAAAGAAAGAAAGTGAGTAACTAGAGAGAAAAAAATCTAATAACCTTCATGAAACAAGTCTCTTTCACAATGAAAATAAAAAAAGCCTATATATAGATTGATATTTAACACAATTAGGAAAGTAAATAAAACTTAACAATCAAGAAACTCTAATTATCCAAATTAAATAATTCTTAAAAAAGAAATTAATAACATAATAATTAATTCTTAATTATGATCCCATCACATTTTCTTAGACTAAATGCTGCTTGTAGTATTATTTTCTGAGAGGAGGAGAGCGTTGGATGACTGTAATATTCACTCGTATCATTTTGTTGGTGGGAGTCAATGCAATGGTGGCTGGGTTAATGCAATAGTATAAAAATTGAAATTTTCACATACATACAGTCAATATAAATAACTGTCTAATTTGATCTTGTTTACTCAATAACACTTCATTCTGCAGATTCACCGAACACTTACAATAACTTAATAACAGTTCAACAAATTCAGAAATTTTTTTAGCAAATATAAAAATATCAGACATCGCAGCACAATTTAGCTCAGCATCTCACATTCAGCACTGTGTTACATTCAGCACAACACGGTTCAGCAGGTGAGAGTCAAACAGAACCTTAGTGTCACGAGTTAAGAAATCTATGGACATTGGACCTGCAGAGAAAACAAATTAACTTTGTCGTAGGCAACAAATTAGTTCATCATGATTCCGAGAGTCCGGGTTCCCTTGACAATTATAGATATGGGTGCTATGTTCCCCAGGACGCAAACACACGCAAAAGACAAGGGACCAAATTAAGCATGCAATTAGGCATAAATTCAGAAGAAGAGATCATGTTTTGGAATTTAATATCAGAAACAATGGTTTTTCTAAGATTTCACTTTGAATCCAAAAAAATGAGAAGAATGCCGATCGAGACTTTTAGTTCATGAAACCTAAAAATTATCTTTTAACAAATTGGCCTATTAGCTCAGTTGGTTAGAGCGTTGTGCTAATAACGCGAAGGTCGCAGGTTCGAGACCTGCATGGGCCAAATATTTATTTATTTAAATATTTTTGTGGGCCCTAACTTATGATATTTCATAAAGCTCAGCCCATAGGGATCATAAAGCTCAGCCCATAGGGAGTGAGCAGAGTTCTGTTAAAATTGAAATAACCGACCGATATCCGAAAATCGAAGCTGAACCACTTCAGTTCTTGATACTAGGCCCTAACTTATGATATTTCATAAAGCTCAGCCCACAAGGAGTGAGCAAAGTTTGGTTAAAAGTTAAAATAACCGACCGATATCCAAAAATCGAAGCTGACTGACCCGCTTCAATTCGGTTGGGTTTCGATTTCAAGTTCTGAACCCAAGACCCGACCGAACTAGTATAGTTAAACGAGTTGGATTAAATTCATATGTGCAAGAAAATAGAGTAGAAATCCAATTTATAAAATATATCCTTATCAACAACTTCTGTTTCATGCATAATAGAATCAAAGAAGATTGTAATCATGCAACTTATTTATATAATAAATTGGAGAACTCAACTCATGTAAGATATAACAATTCTTGTAACACCCCAACATATGCAGATGTTAGATTCACTGACATGGGCACAAGAAATGCCTGTCCACGCACCAATATGTAACGTTTCTTACTTATTCTGATCTTAGTAATGCATATTGGCAGATCATATAAATGAAGTGATGTTTCACAGCTACTTAAATGTGGACAGTAGTTTGTAGTTTAAGAAGCCAGTAAAAGTAAAGTAAAAAAATTTCACTAAGCTTCTATTATCATGAATATATTGGTCTCGTACAAATACAAACTCAAGTGAAAAACTTAGTAAATAAGCAGGAGAAAATAGTTTTATCTAGTTTGAAGACTAGGGTAATAAATAAAAATGCCTGATGTAGAACACATAAACATACATGTGAATAAAAAGCATGTGTTGACACTCCAAAAAGATAAGCTCCCCAGGTAGCACTTCAATTGGTCTGAACGACGTCCCAACTTGTTCACATCTACAAAAGACAAGACGCGGATAAGCTGACGACCAGGTTCTACTCATCCTCAGAGACCAAGCGATGACTTGAAACTTACTGATCTAGTGAAGCAGACAGTAAGTCAAGCATCGCCTGTAAAGAGGCCTAAGCATGGCTCAAGAGGATAGCTTCGCTTGAAGCTCTTCACAGCTCTATAAAGAGCTAACTCTCAGCTTTGTCTAATGCTAATTGCAGCTTCGCCTGAAGCTAATTACAGTTTCGCCTGAAACTTCTCTTGTGAGCTTCGCCTGAGGCTAATCTTTAGCTCCGCTTGATGCTAACCTTTAGCTTCGCTTGAAGCTCACACTAGCTTCCCGTAAGCTAATTCTAGTTTCTCCTAAAGTTTTCTTCTAGCTTCGCCTGAAAAGTTGCGCTAGCTTCGCGCGAAGCTAATTTAGCCTCGCTTGAAGCCTTCCGTACTCCTTACGGGAGGGCTTGCCAGGTCAACATTTGACCTAGTCGTTAGTGGGCTAACTCTACTCTGTTAGTGGAGTTAATGCCACTCTAAGTGCGCAGTTACACCTGCCCATTTTGTCCCACATTAAGTGGAGACAGCCTAGTCAAATGACCGTTTTAGGCTCGCGCGAGCCTATTTAGCCTCACATAAGGCTTACACTTAGCTTTGCACAAGGTTTTATAGCCTCACGCAAAGCTCAAAATAGCCTCCGACACGAGGCTAAATGATTGTTATCATTCTTTGCTGAATTTTAGGGGAAGTTATCCCCTTAAGAGCCTATAAATAACTCATTCTTAGAATGAGCTCGAGGGGACAGGACTTGGTTGAGCAGCAAAGTTAAAGATCAAGAGATCAAGAGGCCAAAAGAGAGAGAAAAGGGCTAACATTCCCTTGTTTTCAAGAAATTCAGAGAGTTACTTCTTTAAACTTAGGGTATCAACACTCTAAGATCTTTCTCTCTCACGGAATCTCCGAAACCAAGTAAGAAGGAATTCCTTAAGACTCAGTCGATCGCATCGTCAACGGAACAAAGTGATCGCACGCTGATCAGACTTCCACCGGCACACTTGCTCAAAATCTCAGAAGAGATACTTGTAAATTTTCTTTTATTACTTGTAATTTCTCTTCACCTTTTTTGTAAACATTCCCCTATAATTTTCAATAGAAAACAAGATGGTGACTCCGCTGGAAAATTGCTTCTCCACTATTGAGAACCAAGTGTCACAATGCGACATTCGGTCTACTACAGAGACCCTGGTCATCCACTTTGACCAAAAGAAGTTTGAACAACTTCTCTCTCGGGGTAGCACAAGTCCCCTATATGTGCGTAAGTATAGGAAGGTTAGTGTAGCCAGAGCACCTTTGTTGAGACTACTGAGGTTCTCTATAAGCCTAACAAAGCCTCATGCGAGGCTAAACAGACTCTACGCGAGCCTATCACAGTCTCAACTGAAACTAAGTTAGCCCCCGCGCCAACGTGTTAATGTTGCGCGCGAGGGTATAAAGGTTTCTTGTGAACCTAAAATAGCCTCATCAAAGATTATGTGGATTGCAAAGTCCACAAGTCCTTCTCTTGATTCAGCTTCATGCGAAGCTAAGATAGTCTTGGACCAGAAGACGGCCTCTCTCCTCACAGAGCTAATCCTCGCATGTCCCGCGAGGCTATGGCTAAAACACTTTGTGCTAACAGCGAGGCTACTATAGCCCCGCTTACATCATCAACACTGATGGATGGTGCTAGGACAGCCGCTTGCGACAGTACTAAAGCACTAAGTGCTCAGATATCTTCATTATGCGAAGCTAATTCAACTCTTTATAGAGTTCAACCTCGCCTATCACGCGAGGCTAATGCCAAAGCATTCTGTGCTAACAGCGAGGCTTCTGCAGCCTCGCTTTCAACAACACTGTTGGGCAGTACTAAGCCCGCCGCACGCGAGGCTACACCAAAGCACCTTTCTGTGCTAATAGCATTGTTGATTCACGCTGCTCCCACTGACAACACCAAGTGCTAAAAATCTCTGCTGAGAGGCTAGAAATAAAGTACCATTGGGTGCTAACAGCGAGGCTATTCTAACCTCGCTTAAGGGAAAGCTCTGCATGGCAAAAGTAAGTTCGCCTCTAAGGGCAGAACTAAGGCAGCAGCTTCACTTTGCAATGCTACTCTTTCAGGCAAAAATATCTTAGCTTCGCCAACCAAAAAAAAGCCTTCAAGGCTAAGCCTAAGGTTTCTCAGCCCAAGAGGGCTAATATCCAATCTCCTCAAGTCTCTGTGATGGATTGGTTGGGTCCGTTAACACAGACTTGAGAGACTATCTGATCAACAAGCAAAAGATTCGATCTGAGGAACTCGTTCACATCTCGCCGTCCCAGTGTGGACAAGTAGGGTGTTAACTTGTGACGATGCACTCCATTCATTGCTGTTTGAGAACCATTCCCATAATTTTCCTCTAAGCCAACAATCAGTATTCAACCGGTTGCCAGCCTAAACTGCCGAGAACCCGGATCCCGGAAGAAGAAGGCAACAAAGATGGTCCCATCTTGCAGCCGCCTCTGCCAACAAGATAAGCAGAGGTAGGATCTATTTCGGTCCCGATGATGGAGACGAGGAACCTTTACTCCTCCAGCTAGCTCCCCAGACTCCGATTCGAGCCCCGGTTTGAGTCAGGTTCTCATGGAACAACATGGTGCCTTTCAAGTACTCGCTCCAGGGTAGCAATATTCTACACTATGGGCAACCTTCTTCATCAACCACAGCTATGTCACCTGCACCATTGAGAAACTTTTTCCAATGGTCCAATGATGAGGTGGGGGCAGTGGATACGCCTCTTCAACTACCATCAGCTCGGTACGAACGAGGCATGTGTTTGCTAACATGGGCGATAACAATGATGATGATCTTTGTCGGTGAATAGAGGCACAAAAGCAACTTTCAGTGCTCAGCAAGAAGCTTTAGACAACACCCAGCAGATGCTAACTCAGCTCTTGGTCAACCGGAATACCAATGACATTCGTAGCAATCATAATGAAGAGGAGCATAACGATGATGAACGTCCTAAGAGTGAAAGTCCAAGGAAAGCTCCTCAATCGATGCCGGGTTATTAAGGGCATTCAAGCTCAGACTGCATCCCTAACCCAGAGGGAGCTAAAGAAGGTAGGGATGACTCATCCTTCCCCATTGAGTGGGATTCTGTTCTATACCCACCAAAGTTCAAGCCACCTACTTTACACATATACGACGGCAAGAGCTCAACCAACCAGCATATTCTATTACTTTTGAACTCAAATTGGTAACATAATAGATAACGATGCCATCATGGCTAGACGATTCATCGACACCCTTAAGGGGGGTAGTCTTTGATGGTTTAGAAGCCTGCCCAGCGGCTTCATCAACTCCTAGATTGACCTAGAAATTTGTTTCCTCTCTCGATTCTATGAGGATGATACTGAGGTGATTATGGACAAGCTCCTCTCAATGGTCCAGAAAGGAGGAGAATCTGTGCGAGAGTACATTAAGAGATTCCACAATCTTTCTCTCATGTGCCCTACGGGCATGCTATTGCCCATGTTACTCCAGGCATGCCGGCATAACTTCCTCGATAGAGTAGAAGTTCGTATGGGAGCTTCAAAGCCCATACATGAAAAAGAACTTGTTGAGAAAGCTGAGACAGTCGAGAAATCGGCTAAGAAGTTTGAGCCCTCAGTCCCTAAGAACAAGTGATGGGTTAACACCAAGGGACGTGATGCAGCCCTGTCTTCTCAATCAAAGTGGAAGGATATCATAGCCTTAAGCTATCAGGGATAACTCAACCAAAGCAGAAGAATAACACCAATGGGCAATCAGGATTTAAATTTCTGCCAAAGGGTGTACTCCTTTAAAGATGAACAGGTGGCGACGATCTTCCACATGCTACACAAAGGTAACAAGCTTAATTACCTGAAGTTCGGTGACCTAATGAAGTGGGTTGTACAAATGATCCTAACTAGTACTTTTTCATAGGATGGTTCATCACCCTACCAGCAGATGCTATATCCTCAAGGATAACATTCAAGCAATAGTAGATGTTGGAGTTCTGACTCTTAAGTCAAAATTAAAG
>JAVJIF010027256.1:0-69247 GCA_038442645.1 Agave tequilana | reverse complement strand
TTTGGAGAGGATCACAGGCATCCTGAGGAGCATTGAGTTCTCTTAATTTGTTCGATACTGGTATTCTCACTTTATTTTATTTCTGTCGTTTCTTGTGATCCCCGATATATAAGACTCATTGCCTATTCTTTTCCTTTATTTATCTGTTATCATGTGTGCTTATTCTTATGTTATATTACAGTGTTATCATGTCAACATAGTGATTATATAGTTTGTTCGGGTTATTTTAGGCTTAGCGTATGTATGTGGGGTATTCTCCTCGCGTATATACATCACCGACTCTCGTCACGACTCAATTCCTCGTATTTTGGGAAGCGGGGCATGACAGATGTAAACCGAGCTGCTGGATTAAAATTGGTTTGGAGAAGTTGCAACAATCCTACCTCTACATGGGCTAGATGGATGAGGAATGAATATGTCAAAGATTTCAATTCTGGAAGCACTAGTACATCTTCTACATTCTGGCACTGGGAAATTTATAGCAGGTAGCAGACTACTAGCTAAAAAGCAAATGAGAATTGTATAAGAAATGGTGAAAATTCACCCTTGTTGTATGATCCTTGGCTAAAGGAGGGAGCACTGGTTGAACATATGGGCAAACTACGCCCTGACATTGTGGGACACCCTAATCGGACAGTTAATGCATTGATACAGAAGAATTGTTAGAAGCTATCAATCCAATCCCTTGCAAATCTGTGAATCTGGGTACAAAAGACTTATATACATGCACAAAGGGAAGGTTTTTGGTCTTGGACTGCTACTGCCAATGGTATCTTCTCCTTTAAGTCTGCATGGAACATTGTAAGGAAACATAGTCCTCCTTTTGAATTTCAAAAACTAATCTGGTATCCGTCTCACTGCCCCCAAAATGTCAGTTTGTAATTTGTCTTATGAGCGCACTGCAACATAAATTACTCACTCAAAATAGGTTGGTGAAGTATGGTATACTTCAAAACAATGTATGTCCTCTATGCAAACTACGTCCTGAGACTCTGGATCATCTCTATTTTGAGTGTAACTATGCTAAATATATATGAGTTGTCTGCAAACTCAAGCTAGGCTTAACCCAACAAGTGTCAGCATTGGTGGAAGAAGCTAGACTTATCATGAATAAATTTAACACTAAAAGCAAAGCTTCTGCTCTTGCAAAACTAGCCCTGGGAGCAGCAGTGTGGCATGTTTGGATGGAGAGAAACTCAAGGATATTCAAGCATCAAGAACTCTCGAGTATGCACAGATTTCAGAAATTGAGACAGGACATTCTGGTCTTGGTACATGGAACCAGCTGGAAAGAAGACAAAGATGCTGCCAAAGCAAAACCACGGCAAAATTGGGCCATTCCAGTGTGAAGCTTGCACATACTATAGAAACTGCCACTCTTCAGTTTCTATAGCGTATGCAGAAGAAGAGGAGTGAGACAAGAAGGATTTCAACTTACACATGTAGTCAAGAACCATATATGCAAGACATGTGCACGTATCAGAATATGAGTTCTTGGTGTTTTTGGTACTTGGTAATGTTTTTGTACTTGATGTTTTGTAATTGGATTTGTACATGTATCATAGTATCAGTCTATGTAAGCTTTGGGTCAATCATGGAACTACTTTTAGGATAGTATAGTAGAGGGTGATGGCTAAGGTCCTCTCCCCTCTCGATAGTTATCTAAGAGTAGAATCCAGAGTAGCCTAGCTTACTTATATTTTGTACAAGGTTGATAATATTAATAAATTTTACCCTTCAAAAAATTATATATATGAGGAATATGCATATCAGATGCCATCTGATGGGATTCCATCAGATGACGGTTGATTTCTCTCCCTTCTCACATTTTTTTTGCTCCAATCTTACCAAATTGTAATTCACCCTCTAGTATGTATATTTACAAAAATCATATGTTTTGAAGTCCATTTTGTTATTATCTAATGGTTGTAAAAGTCGTATTGTTGAAAAACCGTTAAACTTTGAATCATTAAAAATATGAACAAACGAACTCCAAAACATGTTATTTTTCATAAATACACATATGAGAGGATGGGTTACAATTGGTAAGATTGGATCAAAAAATTGTGAGAAGAAAGAGAAATCAACCGCCATCTGATGGGATCCTGTCAGATGGCATCTGAGATACATTATTCTCTCTCTCTATATATAAGGTATATGTACCTCAGCCGCCAGCTGAGAGACTCTCTCAGCTGGTATTACGACCCTGGATGCAGTCCACTGCGACCCTGATTGCATTCCTAAAAACTTTCAGATATTCTCTGTCTAATTAGCACTGCGACCAGGTACTAGTCCTCAGAAAAATTACTGCGACCATGATAGCAGTCCTTACAAAATACTGCGACCCATGATAACGTTGGAACCATGATCTGTTGCTGAGATTCAACCACATCGCCGCCAACTGAGAGAGTGTCTCAGCTGGTGGCTGAGGTATATTTCTCTCTCTCTCTATACACACACAGACACACATACTTGTGTCATTCTGGGAGGATTTGAGGCCGAATCCTTCCCACTCAAATACAACCCTATGACATCTGAATGCAAGATCCATTCCATTAAAGTTGTTCTATATTATTTCAAATAATTAAAAATAAAAAACATGTGTTTTGAATACTTTTTGCTCATTCATCAAGTAGGGTAAATGGATGGATGAAAATAGCATATTGCTTAGATCTATGTCTTTAGATATACAATTCTTGAACCGACCATTTCATCATGATCTAAATAATTAAAAACACTTACACACTATTTTTTGTTATTTCAAATATTTTACACCGTTAAACTAATCAACTCACTATTTCGACCGTCCATTTGCGCCGACATGATGGATGGGTAAAAGTATTCAAAATACATAATTTTTTATTTTAGTTACTTGAAATAATATAGATCAACTTCAATGGAGTAAATCTTGTATTCAGATGTCATAAGATTGTATTTGAGTGGGAATGATTCGGCCTCGAATCCTTCTGGATTGCACAAGTCTATCTCTCTCTCTCTCTTTACACACACACATACATACAGGTATATGTACCTCAGCCGCCAGCTGACTCTTTCAGCTGGCACTGCGATCCTGGTTGCAATCCTAAAATATTTCAGATACTCTCAGTCTAATTAGCACTGCGACCATGATAGCAGTCCTCATAAAATACTGCGACCATAGAAGCAGTCCTTACAAAAAATACTGCGATAATGGTAGCAGTCCTCACAAAAATACTGCGATCATGGTAGCACTGCGATCAGGATCTCTGGCTGAGATGCAGCCACATCGTCGCCAGCTGAGAGTCTTTCAGTTGGCGGCTGAGGTAATTTTCCTCATATGTATATAGAAGATGGTGGCTAGGTTTCTGGGGGCTCCTCTCCCAAGGGAGTCTGATGGCATCAACGCAGATAAAACTTTAGATTCACTTCATGGCAGTCAGCCCTTATCCAAGGAGGGTGCTGCTTATGATAGCGACGGCTGGATCATGGTTGATAGGAAAAGGGGATTTAACAATCAAAGTGTCGTGTGCAGTATGCAAACAAGACACAGAATTACATCCAAGGTAATTTCAATGCTCCCAGTGCTCCTAAATTAAACCCCAGCCAGCAGATTGAAGAAGAGGCAGACTACTTGCATTTTGCATCTAGTTCAACTGCAACAACATGGAAGGATGTGTGCACCATGGGTAGAAAACTGGAAGAAAACTGTAAGTTGAACTTTGCTAAACCCTATTCTTCTTCTAATGGTAGTATTTATACTTGGACTGATAAAGCAGAGATTGATGATAACATCCATAGATGGGATAATACTCTGGTAGGATATGTTTTAGGAGAAAAATTGTATTATTTTCACTCGAAGGCATGTGTCACTAGATTATGGAAACCTATGTGCTCATTGGATATTCATCCTAGAGAAAATGAATATTTATTCTTTAGGTTTGGTGCTAAAGAAGAATGTAAGAGAGTACTAAAAACTGGTCCTTGGTTTTTTGATTAGAGATTGATAATCTTAAAACAATAGTCCCTAGACACTGGTCTTGAAAGAGAATTACTTTCTTCATATTGAGAGACACTATGTTTTGATTTAGTCCCACATCGCCTGTAAGAGCATATGTACCATGTACTACTTATTATAAACAAATTAGAATATGAGTCCTGGTATTCATCTCTTTCTCTCCCAATCCTTGATGCAAATATAATATAGTATCAGAGCCATTCAAATAAAGCCTAATCCCAATCTCAAAAAAAAAAAAATAAAAAATAAAAAATAATGTTCATCGTCTCCCTTACCCGACCTCCCAAACCTAACCATAACCCTAGTTATTTTGCCGTTGCTACCACCATCATCTCCTCTCCAGCATTGCGTTGCCGATGACGTCATCCAATCATCCTCGCCATCGCATCCAGTCATTGACTTCATCGTCGTCTATCATCGTCTTCATTATCGCAGTCTTTAGCACTCGTTGCCACTGTATTCAGCCTTGTCCTTGTCATCTTCATCATTTGTCCTCGTTGCTGTCACGTCTTCACCTTTGTCTTCATCTTTGTATTTTCCCTAATAGCTCTCGACTTTTCCAAGCACCGACTACCTCGATGATCACCGTCGCGACTTGCTCTCGTCGTCCCCATCTTCGTTATACCTGCCCTCACCACCGAAACCTACGCTCATAGCCATGACTTGCCTTCGCACCCTGCCCACTACATCTTCATTGTTGGCTCTGTCTTAATCGCTTGTAGTTCAGATGGAGGAACAAGGGTTTTAGTTAAGTTGCATTTGGGTTTTCAATAAACCTGACCAGATCCTTGCCGACTCAACTCGACCCAAGCTGATTCAAGCTAACCTGACCCATTATAGCTGACCGAGCAAGTAGAGCCGCCTGCTCAGTGCCGACTGAGCCGCCTGCTATAATGCCAACCTATTTACTATTTGGGTTTGGTTTTTGGGCCATTTCATGGCCGTTCAAAGCCCGTGATTCTTGAAGTACTTGAATCATGAAAGCTAGAGCTACGCATTTACAGTCTTCACAAGGGTTTATTGCTGGCCATCTCTCGTGTTTATTTGGCAATTTGGATGCCCAACTTTTTACGCAGGAGTTTGAGGATGAGTTTCAAACATATCGAGTTATAAAACATATTTGGATAGTGAGAGAGCCATCAGGCTATGCCTTTATCGACTTTGATGATCGTAGAGATGCTTAAAATACAATTCGTGACTTGGATGGTAAACATAATTAGAGGGTTGAGCTTTTCTTTTACTCTAGAGGTTGTGGTGACCATAGTTGTCGTGTTCATGGTTCTGAAGAACTTGACGGAGGTAATGACCATTGTTGTAGTCGCACTTATCCCACTGATCATAGGAGTCCAGACGAGCATCCTTATCTCTCTACAACTCTACCTCAAACAAGTACTCATATATCTTGTCTTAAATCATCTATGCCACATACTTGGGTTGTAGATTTAGGAGCTACTGATTACATGACTGGGAAACGAGGTATTATGTCCTCTTTTTCTCTTACTTCTTACTCTGACTCTATAAAATTAGCAGATGGCTCCCGTATACCCATCCAGGATATTGCTACTGTCGCTACCACCCCTACTCTTCTTTTATCATTTATTTTTCTATTTATCTTATTTTTCTTACAACTTATTATCAGTAAGTAAGATTATCAATGTTTTAAATTATACAATGATAGTTTTCCAATGTACTGTGTATTTCAGGAGCCTAGAACGGGGAGACGATTGGCACAGGATGTGGACGAAACAGACTGTATAAGATAGAGTTGATACCCGATCACTTAGCCTGCATCAGCACTGTAATATCCCCTATTTAATAATACCATATTATTATTTTTAATATTTACCTGATTCTACCTATTATCTTATTATTATTAATTAACTTGATTTAGTATCATTATTAGTATTATTATTGTTTATAACTTGTAGACTCTTATTGCTTATATTTAGTTATTTTAAATTACATGGGTAGTATTATTATTTTCATCCAAGCCCAATAAGCTCGGCCCATTCTCCTTTTTCCTTTTATTTTCTTTTCTTTTTTTATGCTAAGCCCACATAAGCCAAGCCCACTTCTTATTTTCATTCATTTCCTTCTCCTTTTTTTATTTTTCTTTAAGCCAAAAATTAAGCCCGCGAGCCCACTCTCTATTTTCTTATTCTTCCTATCACTTAAAAGCTCAATAATTTATAACTCATTATCATTGAGATCCTTACCTATTAACCCAAAACCCAATCCTAATCTTAATCCAAATCCAAATCTATAATCTAATTTAAATATATAACCATAATTCAAATTCTAATCCAAACTCACATCTTAATCCTAGCTACTAAATTAAGCAGTCTAAATCTACCTGGGATTCAGGTTTCTAAAATATCTAATAACCTATATAAAGACTCAAACTCTTTCTTTCTCTTCTATTTCAAGTGAAAACCCTAAACCAAAGTCCCCCACCTCCTTCTTTCTTTTCTCCTCAAGCGAAGGAACAAAAGGATCTTGAAGTGCAGAGATTGAGGAAGATGCTAGGGGAGATCGAAACCAGTAAGTAATTAATCTTCTCACAATTTATTTGACAATTTATCATAATCATGTTCATACTATGATCTCCATGAATAATTTATACATCAAAAATCCAATCTATAATCCAACTAAAATACATATAAAGATATACCAACCCGTAATTTTAATTTATATTTTTTCAAAATTTTAAAAAACAAAGGATTTCAAATATATGTGTGTGTATATATATATATTATATATATATTATATATATATATATATATATTAAAAAAAAAAAAAAACAACTGTGGCCGCTGCTCTCGGCCAGGCTGAAAGCAGCCCGGCCTTGCCTGGGCTGGCCTGGGCAGGGCAGGGCCTGGCAGCAGGGCCAGGCCTGTTCAAAAAAAAAAAAAACTTATCAGTTGGACCAGACACGGCCTGGCCCGGGTCTGGCCGGGCTGGACTGCACAGGACCCTTGGGCCCTATTTAATAAAAAAAGAGAGAAAAATGAATTCGGGACCAGGCCTGGGCCTGGCCTGGTTCGGCCTGGGACTAGGCTGGGCCTGGGCCTAGGCTGGCACTAGGCTGCAGGATTTATTAAAAGAAAAAGAAATAAAAGAAAGAAAGAAAGAAAAGAGTATATGCATATAAAAAAATAGTTAAAAATATCAAAAAATGGAGAAAAATATAAATAATAGTCTACAATAATTTTACTTTTTTGATAAAAAATGTTAGCCTAATACCAACATAAATTAAATCAATCACGCACTTTAAAACCATTTTCCTTAATGGTAAATCTAGACCCGTTAAGTATTTTAATGATTTAAAGCCTATTAAAAATCCAATAAAAAATTAGAAATTGGTTTAAATTAAACCTACTAAATTCATTAAACCTAGAGGATCATATTCCCAATCCCAACTAATTAATTCAGATTAAAACCCATTATAACTTCCAAGTAAAACATCCTTTTAAAACTCTAACAATTTCTATTAGAATGAATCATGTAGATTTATAGGAGCCTTATGATTTTAGTACTTTAGACTCAGGATCGAGTTTAGGTGAGTGTTTCTCTTCTTTGTTTAATTTTTTTGTGAGTGTTCTTTCCCCCTTCAATTAAATAAGAATTTTGTGATAAATGATTTGATATATAAATAATATATATATATATATATATATATATTATATATATATATATATATATATATATATATATATATATATATATATATATGCTACTTGCTTTATTTCATGTGACCATTGTACGGTGGGAGATGCTTCCCTGTGAAATTTTCTTGAATCAAATGAAAGATTACAGCGGATTAACACTCCGAATACAAGAGCGGGGAGATGTTTAGACTTGAATCTCCCCTTTGTTTAATGCTGGGTTCTTGATGTGGCGGTGGAAAGTGAATCTTGTTTTTCATTGACCGGGTGAACGTCAGGACCTCTTGGGAATTTTCTCTTTAGATGACAGACGGAGTAACACAGCTCCTGTCGACTAGGAATCTCAAAAAGATTGTAGGCAAAGATTGACTTGTACGCAGCAAGTTGCTTGAAGAGTTGAACTCTCTTTCCTTTTCTGTGAAAGCTCACAAGCCAAATTCTTCTTCAAGTATTATCTGATTGACCGATCCCTTCTCCATAGCAATGAAGCTATTTATAGAGGTTTTAGGGGTGAACGTGCCCCTAAAAACGCTCTATAATGGGGGTTAACTTCCTCATTATGTGGGCAGTGATGGACCCCATAACAAGGGCAGTTATAACTGAGACGCGGGTTTCGACCCTCGCGCCTTGGTACTGCAGTGAAGCTGAGACGTGGGTTTCGACCCTCGCGTCTTGACGCTGCAGTGAAGCTGAGACGCGGGTTCCGACCCTCGCGCCTTGGTGCTGCAGTGAAGCTGAGACGCGGGTTCCGACCCTCGCGCCTTGGTGCTGCAGTGAAGCTGAGACGCGGGTTTCGACCCTCATGCCTTGGTGCTGCAGTGAAGCTGAGACCCGGGTTTCAACCCTCATGCCTTGGTGCTGCAGTGATGCTGAGACACGGGTTTTGACCCTCGCGCCTTGGTGCTGCAGTGGTGCTGAGACGCGGGTTTTGACTCTCGCGTCTTTGTACTGCAGTGCTGGCTATGATTAACCCTGCGTCTGGAGTTTGGACTCTACTTTTTGATGACTTGTCTTTAGTGATTTTTAGACAGCCTACAGAACCCCCTCCAAAGTTTTCGATATTCCGCGGTTGACTGGGACGGATTTCGAAATACTTTGACTCTAGTTGAATTCATACTTCTCATGATTGGACTGACAATCATTTGAGATGCTCCGAGCTTAATCTTGTCTGGAATATGGTCTTCGTGAGTGTACTGTGAAACCCTTTGAAGCCGCCAGAAATGATCGTGGCGAGTAGGGGTGAGCAGAGTTCGGTTATAACCGAAATAATCGATCAAAAACCGAAACCTGAACCCGAACCGAACCGAACCGCTCTAGTTCGGTTCGGTTTCGGTTTTGTGTGTCAAAAACCGAACTCGACTGAACCGAACCGAATCTCTTACCTTATCTCTTAGTGAATCATATAGTTCATAAAAAAACTGGTAAAAACTTATCTCATAACTTCTAGTAATACCATCTTTTTATGTTGAATATATGAAAGTTATGTTAAGTACACCATCACAATTAAGAATAATATTTATATTAATATAGTTCTTTTTATTCATTCTTGCCATTAAAAGTTAGTAATAATTATGTGAGTTTTGATATAAGAGCCCAAATATAGCGTAAAAGTTTTAGAATATGAAATTTTTAATTCACATTAAGGTTAGGGTCTTTTTCTTATTTTTAATTTGGGTATTGAATATTTGAGATTAGAATATTAAAGGATGATAATATAATGGTGATTAAAAAATGTAAGAAATGATGGGAAAATATTGGCCTAACCGAAAAAACCGAAAATCGAACCGAACTTAGTCGGTTCGGTTCGGTTACTAAGTCTAATCGGTTCGGTTCAGTTTTGCAAAAATTAGCAAAAACGAACCGAACCGACCGATGCTCACCCCTAGTGGCGAGTGTCTAGATACACAGTCTAGACCTCCCAGTGCTCTGAGCTTTTTGTTGGTGTACTTTGAAGTAGGGGTGAACAGTCATCTACTTGTGCCAGTGTACTGTAGAACTGAATTGCAGAAGTAAGGACTGAATGCAAGTCCTATAGACGCAGTGGTCATGTTGCTTTAAAGACGCGCCTCTTGTAGGGATGCGTCTTTTGGGATGAAGACGCGGCTGTCGCTCTGTGAAGCAGGCGTGGCGTTGGCCTAGTTGAAAAGGCGCGACCTTCTGAGGGACGCGATTTTTCTGTTGAACACGAATCTGTATTGTGGGCACGTTGCCACGTGTCCAGCAGAATTGAGGGGACATCTTCTTTTTGGCACGCGAATTTCGCGCTACATTTAATATGCCTGCCACGCGTCAGACAGGGATTAGGCATCGAGCCAAGCGCCACGTATCTCTGCGAATCACTGTGCCTATAAAAGACAACAGTCTTTCAAGAGTCATCATTAGACTCTTCTTTTTCGTTTGAGCCTCTTAGGGTTAAGAAAAGCTCGAAGCTTTTTTCCGTTTTCACCATCTTCAACACCGATTTCACGATTGCGATGGCACCAAAAGCCAAGCATGCTGCTTCATCCTCGAATGCTGTTGCTCCTGAGACCCAAATGGGTGGTTCCTCCATGCAGGAAGCCCCTATTTCAGGTAATAAAACCATCTGATTTGGTTTCCGCCATTAAAGGGGCTCATAGAGTTCTTTTAACTCTTAAGTCCCTTTTGAATGTGACCGCCAACGCGGGCTTGTGTCTGTGTTTGATCTTCAGGCACGGTTCTTGAGTTGATAGACAAGACGCGGGTTTGACGACCTCTGCATCTTTTATCAACTTGAGCCCGTATCTGTTTGTTGAACGCAGGGCCCCTTGCATTTTGGACTCAATACTTAGAATATTTCTAAGTGTGGGAAGTTCAGACGCAGACTTCTTACGATTCTTGCGCCTTGTAAGATCAGACACAAGTTTTAATGAATCTCGCGTCTGAGTCCGATATTAGAAATTTTTCTAAGTCCTGGATTTTAAAATGCGGGCTTCATGTTAGCCTTGCGTTCTTTGAATCTGGACGCAGATTTTGATGATCTCCGCGTCTGGATTCATTCCTGCGTTTGAGTTTCAAATAGTTAACCATTTTCTTTCAGATTTCTGATCACGTGTTATTCTCTTTGCAGTACGATACTCCTCCAACCGTTTGTCCAAGAAGTGCCACTTTGGGCATTAGGCGGCGCTGATCATAACCTGACTTTTGTGCTCAGAAAACTGCTCCTGTGACTACTGGCAAGTCGAAGGAGCGAAAGAAAAAGATCTCCAAGGCCAGTATGGTGACCCTCCAGGAGATTATCTCTGACGGAGTGTTTGAGACGGATTCTCACACTCCATTACAGAAGCCTGTCTTCTTTTTTGGTTATGACATCGATGAGGAAGATAGGATTTTGCACGACGGCGATTATAAGTGGCTCCTCAGATAGGGGATAGGAGGTTCTTTCTCCCCAATATGGAGAGGATGTATCCCATATCTTATCTTCAGCATATGTCTGTTCACCGTGCGATGGACTGGGATCTTTCCCGATTTGTCTCCGGTGTCTTGCTTGGCAAACTAGGTGCCAAAAAAGTTTATTCTGCCGGCCATGGGAAAGAGATCTTTGGTTTATTCCCTGGATTGGTCAGATCTGAATATCCGAGAGGAGAGACCCCTCAGCTCGGCACCACCTTCGTCAATCAGTTCATGAAGGTTAGGGGTGATTTTCCCGTCGACTTTCGCCCGCTCGGGTGGGTTCATTCTTCCAACAGATCCTGGTGGGGCAGGATGGTTGGATTTGTCCTTGTCGAACTTGGAGCTCTGCTGGAACAGGTGGGGCTGTACCACTCGGTCAGGGCTGTGCAGTATGGCCTCCCGCAAAGTTCCCATAATTTCTACGGCATCCTGGAGCATGATAATCGTTTGACGGGGCCATTTTTTACTCCGGCCGGAGAGATGGGGCTCGCTCTTCATGAGCTGTATGAAGTTTCGGGGCTTGTTATGGGAGACGCCCCTTATGAAGAATACGTCCCAACTTCTGAAGAACTTCATCTCTTGAAGAAGGAGAGCCCTCAAGTATACGAGACATACTGGGAAGTGTTGTGCCACTTTCACATCTGCGGCCAAATAACCTCCTGGAGAACCAGGGTGTCAAGCAGATGTCCTGGGTAAGTTACCTATTCAATGGTATAAATGAGAAAGACAGCCCAGTGACTAGCTTGGCTCCTAGTACTGATGAAGAAATTGCTGAGAGGATTAATGTCTCTGCAAGTTCTTACACCACGGAGTCAAATGAGGATACTTTCAAACCTGATACGGTCTTTGAAAGTTTTCACCATCAAGCCCGAGTTTTCATTTCTGACCGGGCGCTATTAGCGGGCTTTCTTATGCTATGGATGGCTAAAGCGCTGTGTGGTGCCAACACTGCCGCATGAAGTAATTGTCGCCGATGTGGTGTACCTGGCGGTTTTGTTGGCCTACGGTAAGTCTATCGCCCTCCTTCCAGCAATGGTGGCTGGAATTCAAAGTGGATTACGGGCTCTGGTTAAGAGTCTGTGCCAAGTGGAAGCCATTGTCGACTCCAAGGGCAGACCAGAGGTTGACTCGGAGGGAAGGCCAAGAGTAAAGACTCCTAACCCCAGGATCGAGCTTCCATATACGTACTTGATGGCTTGGTACGTTATGCACTGCCCTTCACTGATGACGGTGGTGCCTCTATACGAGGGGTTTTGTCCCTTTTGTGCGGAAGCTGGAGAACTCAAGCTGGTGTTGCTATTACATGTTCTACGTTCGGAAATGTATTCTGAACGCTTCAAACTATCATCTCGACCGTTGCTTCCCCGAGATTGCCGGTGCATCTTACAGGGATAAATTCACCGACCTTATGGGACCGGATGATTTCACAAGGTTGCCATCGGGATTCTTCTGGTGGCTGATTAATATTCGGTCCGGGTATCTGCTCTTTCGGCAAGGGAACTCATGTACGATCGATCGAGCCTTATATGCCGAGCCGTTTTGCTCGACAATTCGGCTATGATCAATTATATGTCGGTAACCCCAATGTCAAACTCTCCTTCAGCGGGAATTTGTTTGAAGGTGCTCGGGCATGGTATTATAGTGTGGCTAGAGGGACAAAAGCTATTTTCAGCTTGCCTCACAAGATGCCCAACTGTTACACTAGCCTCAGCTTCTGTACTTGGTCTCCCTGGCTAGTAAGATGCCTGATTCCTCAATAAATATCTCATGCATTAAGAGCATCAAGGCATCGTATAAAGACAAATTAGAGTCCAACAAACGCGCTCGAGGTATGGAGGAGTACCAGGCAGCCGAGAAAGAAGCAGGAGGGGAAGCAGGGGTGGGACCGAGAGCGACAGCACCAAAGGAGCAGCCCGCTAAAAAGAGTTGGCAGGCTGTGTCCAAGCGTTCTCATGGCTCTACTTCCAAGGGTGAGCCTATTCTGAAGAAGGCTAGGAGAGACTCGGAGGCTGAAGCTTCAATGTCTGAGGTAGTCCCTTCTGGTGTTGAGGAGCAGAGGGAGGAAGAGGAGGAGGAAGAGGAGATTCCCTCTCTTCGTCCTCGCGGTCTACGCAGCAGGGGCCCCATGATCCTGAAAGAAGGGGACTTGCAGATGAACCAGCCACAACTGAAGAGGCTGAGCAACCCGAAGTTGACTTGGTAGGGAGGGATAACGTTGAAATCCCAGGGTTTTCAACCCAGCCTGGGCCTTCTTCAGTTTATGAGAGGAGGGCTGAAATACAACAGCCTGGGTCTCCCAGTGTATTGAAGCCCAGCTCGCGAGATGTCGATCCCAGCCCTACTACTGGGGTACTTGGTGGTAAGGTCTCGATCGCTGAGGCCTCCTGTGTTGAACTGCCGTCTTCATCGTCCGAAGAGCATGGATATTATTCTGGCGATGAACCCGCTCTTCCAGATACGAGCAAATTCTCGTATATTTCGGAGGAAGAGATACAAGGGTGTGACCCTGTGATGGTTTCACCAATAGCAACGATCGCTGCTACTGAAGGTACTCTCCTTGTCTTTTCGAACTGGCTTCTCCTTTAGCTAGGGAAGGGTTCTGACATTTACTTTTGATTTTCAGGGCTGGCTGTCGACGGTGAGGCCACCACCTCTTCTCATATTGAAGAGATGATTCAAGAGCTTGCCCAGCAAGAGGGCCCTGAGGCTCCTATTACCGGGATGCCTCAGGAAAGTGCAATCGTTGAGGTTGGGGAAGCCTCAACCCCACATGACCTATCCAGGAACGTGCCATCTTCAGACCCTCAACTTGGTAAGAGAATACTGATGCATTGAATATCCTCCTTTTTATTGTCATGGTTGATGTTTCGATGGTTTGCAGAGAGTGCTGGAGTAGCTCAAGCAAAGAACCCTGCGGCAGGCATTGACGCAGAAGGCAGTACGACTCAAACCTCGACCGGGGAACCCGATGTTGAAAGGTTTGCTGTTACTCCAGTCGCAGTGGAGGCTGCTATAATAATAACCGCCCCGGAAGTGTCGACGACCATCTCAGCACTTGACGAACCTATCATCAGCCTCACTCCTGCACAAGATGAACCGATTCTCGTTTCTCATCCTGTCATGGAAAGGGGGTCGGGGAGTACATCCGCAAAGTTCTATCTAGTTAATGACATCATGGAAGAACTAGCACGTCAAATGGTGCAACAATTTTTTGCTTCCATGAGATCTTGTATTGACCTCATCCTTTCTGGGGGAAGCTCTTTCGAGTTTGCCCGAATACTTCTCGAAAATCAGATCGAGAATATGGTCATACTGGAAGTCCTTCGCAGGCCAGGGCATGCCTGATGCTGGTGGAGCAACTGGGGAGCCACCTGAAGGAGCTCAAGACTTTGGAGAACGCTAGCTCAGTAGATGAGGCTCGGATAACCCTGAATAAGCTTCTTGCCGCTTAAGAACATGAGCGAAAGGAGATGGAGGAACAAATAGCTGAAGAAACATCCACCTCCAGCATTTTCAGGTTGACCACCAAAGGTTGATTGGCGATTCAAGGAATCTGAAATCGTCATACAAAGTGTAGAGCAGGTTATTGCCACTGCTCGAGCTACCATAGCCAGGGCACAAGCCTTGATCGAGATCAATGAGCAGAAGCTTGCCGCTACTAGAAAAAGGCTGGAGGAGCTGGAAAATGCTAGAACGCAGGCTGAAGAAAGCCTCTCCGTTCATTCCTCCAGGTTGGAGTCTCTCCAAGCGCAATTGGCTGCGAAGAGATTTTTATCTGAGGAGGAACTGCGGGTCCAAGCTCTGATGGAGGCTGAAAAGGCACGTCAACATGAGATGCACCGTCTCAAAGAACAAATCCGTTCTTTGACAAAGCAAGATTATTAGCCTTTTTCTCTTTTTGTATTGTTCACCCCCTTTTTTTATAACACTCTCTTTGTCAAGAGTGTCTGTATTACTTTTACCATGAATATAAGCCTTCAAATTTTTGCTCCATCTTCATCCCTTCCAGTTTTTTTTTCTCGCTGTCGATGAACTCAATTTTCATAGCCGTAGTCTTTGATTGTTTGTAAAACATAGTCTTTAGTCGGCCATGAACAACAAACTCAGGCTGAACTGAGTTCTTGAGCGATACGCGGCTCTGATTAATAGTGGAGACGCGGTTCTAGGAAACGTGACTCTGACCTGCTAGTGGAGACACCGTGAAGACGCGCGAAATCTCCTTTTTGATAAAGATGCGGCTCTGATTATGGAAGGACGTGGATCCCTGGACGCGGCCCTTAATTCTGTCAGGATGCAGAATTCAGGATGTAGTGGGGGACGTGGTCTTAGGCTCCTCAAGACTGACGCATGGACCTCAGCTAGTTGATGAGGACGCGGCACTGGCTCAGTAGAAACGGGGATCTGGTCCCTTGACAAGGCGCAAACTCAAGCTATATTGAGTTTATGATAAAAACACAACTGTCCTCTCGCAATGGAGACGCAGTTCTGGGCTCCTCGTGAGTGACATAGGCCTTCTCTGTTGAGTACGCAAGCTTCGGAACGCAGCTTTCAAGTTAATGTGGACTCAGGATCCAATTCGCTGAGTAGACGCAATTCTGAATTATTCTCCGAAACGCGATCGCGGGTCTCTTAGCAGAAATGAATGGAACGCAGCTTTTGGGTTTATAAAAGGACGCGGGTTTCAGGACGCGACCTTTGAGCCTGTGCTTGACGCAACTTCCCAATCGTTGCATGCAACTCGTCTTAAAGATCCTGTTAGATCTTTAAATGCCAAATCGGCGTTGACGATTGGGGACTCGTGTCTTCCGCTGTTTTCCGAAGCAGCAATCCACGCGTCAGCTCTTCATTGGGCTTTGGCATTAATATCTTTAAATGCCAAGTCGGCGTTGACGATTGGGGACTTGCGTCCTTGACGTTTCCGAAACGGCAATCCACGCGTCAGCTTTTTATTGGGCTTCAACGTACGTGCGGGAATTATGGCCAATGGCTCTGATTTTTACGCCATTAATTAAAGGCCTTACGGGTTGCCTATAAATAGGCCTCCCCCTTAACAGTCCATTGCTTAGACTGTTTCCCCTTGAGAGCAGGCGCTCTGAGGGACTTCATCTTCTTCCTTCAATGGGATTTGTCCCCATGGACAGCGAAGACCCAAAGTTTTCATGCTTTTCTTTAATCTCTCCTGAAGATTATTACTGTCAAGTGATTTTAAGATCAAAAATCGTCCCTCTGAGTACCTTTTATATCTGCGCCTTGATGCAGAAAGTTCAACCTTTAAAGGGTTATTCTGCGGGTAGGAATTACTTGTCCACCATAAAATACTCAGCCCCACTGAGTTTCAGTTTTGCTGTCCCTTGAAGAGATTCACCTTATTGACCTTCTCTTGAAGCCTGACTGGTGCGCTTATTATTTGAAAGTTGCGCCTTTTAGACTTCTTGAAGACGCGCGAGTTGATTGAGTCTGAGCTCTAACTCAAAATTCTCTGGATGCGAGTGTAATGGACTTTGCACCTGGACTGTGAGACGCGAGCTTTACATATAGAGCTCGCGTTTGAGGCTGTTGACTTAGAAGAATTTTAATTCTGGCCGAAGGTTTCGGACTTGAATGTAGCAACCCTTGCTCCTCAAACAAGGATGTGGCAATTTTCGCGTCTGGTTCTCTTCGCGTCTCATATTTTAGACGCGGATCTAAAACTAGACCGCGTTCACATCTGTGTATATTCGAAGTTCACAACTTTGATCGCGTATGTTTCTGTTGTGACAGAATTTTGACTTTCTGCGTGGGTCATCCCTGCGTCTGAAGTTCACAGCTATGTCGCGTCTGTCCTTCAGCTTTTTCTGTTTCAGAATTCTAACCTTCTGGTTTTTATTTCTCGCAGGTAGCCTTAATCATCCTTTCGCATATTCGCTGGGCCCTTGGGAGAATATATCGGCCAGCGAACTTGTTTGATGGTCGACCAATGAAGGAGAAGTCACGGCTCCTATTTATGGGAGACGAGGATTTGCGCGGGTGATGACATCCTTCGAGACCTCATTGGACACGATGCATCAGTCATGCCCCCGGGTTGGCCAGGGTCACAGTGGGTATGACGGTGGATATGGTGGTGGGTATTGTCCTCTTGCAGGTCACTGGAAAGAGGACGTCACCTGTAAGGTCTCGAATCCTCCCTTCACCAATCTTACCCCAGAAGTGACATCGACGAAAAGTCCATATTCATTAGATGACTTTCTGGTGGTAGAGATGTTCATCAACGAAGTATCATGGCCGACACCAGTTGGTCGGGTGGAATCAGAAGTCCTTGCTGCATTCTGACCTCAAGAAACACCGTTGTTCTTAGCCAACGATGGACTCCTTCGATGTTTACGTCATGCATCATGATGTAATCAGCATCTGATCATCACCATAGTGCTCAGCCCTTCTTTGGCGCCCTTTCAAACATCTTGTATTTGGAGTGGTGAGCATGCTTCAAGGAGTGAGTGCAATCTTTTACTGAGAGAGGGACTTCTTTGTACTCGTTTATTGTAACACTCAATCTTATTATATAAGAGAGCGTCTTGTATCACTTTCATATGTCTGGACATAAATAAAAGTGACATTTTTTTTGTCTCCTTCCATTGTCTTGAATTCCCTTTTTGTATTGAAAGTCAGACGAATAGAGGTAAAGGATCTTTGACTTGCTAAAAATATGATAATAGTCTTAACGAGTCAAAGTTTATAGAAAGATCTTATTTCAGGAACCCGACAACGCTGTCAGAAGTGTGATATTAACTTGACGGAATTGAGATAATTCTTGTGGATCTGCCAATCTATAAATGAGAATGACCAGTGGAATTTGTACCCCCAGGGAGGATGAGTTTTCATCAGAGGTTTGGAATTAACTTAACTAAACCCAGCTGGGCATTTAGTGAAAACACTGTTAACGGTGTAACCTAACAATGTTTTTTTTTTTGCGTGGACTTGTTATTCTGTTGACGAGAATAACAAGTGAGACTTAGACTCGCGGGGAATGTAGGAGGACTTTTTCCGTTAGAGGTATAATATTAACTTAACGGGTTGAATAAAGTCTTGTCAGAAGTATGGTGTTAACTTGACAAGGGTGTGAATCAGAGGTGTAAGATTAACTTAACTCAAGAGTGTTTCAGCTTCATTTGGGAAGACTGAAAAGTATCACTGTCATAGGTGTAATGTTTAACTTGGCAGTGAGGGTAATGCTAGAGGTATAATTTTGAACTTGGCATTGGTCATCTCGACTTTGATAAGGAAGTCCGAGGGAAAGTCATGGCCATAGGTTATTGTTGAACTTAGCAATGACCTGGATGCTAGAGGTGTAATGTTAAACTTAGGTCAGCTTCGATATGGAAGTCTGAGGGAAAGTGACTGTCAGAGGTTTAGTATTGAACTTGGAAGCAACTTAATCACCGTTAGAAGTGTAATATGAAACTTAACAATAATTTTGTTAGAGATGTAGTATTAATTGACAAAAATTGGCTCGAGATAGGAGCAATTTGAGGACCCGTCGTTCTATTGATGAGAAGTAACAGGTAGAATTTGAAATGTCAGAGGTGTAATGTTAAACTTGGCATTGAATTGATTTGCGATACAAGCAATTTTGAAGACTTATCATTCTATTGATGAGAATTGACAAGTGAAGTTTAAAGTGTCAGAGATGTAGTGTTAACTTGACAAATCGGAAGACTTGCTACATCATATAGAGTTGAGACAAGTAAGATTTACACTTACTAAAGAGTATTGAAATTTTTCATTGCCAGAGGTATAATGTTAATGTAGCAGTGACTGTATTCTAATGGGCCTACCATTCCATGTATGAGAATTAGTAGGAGGTTTTGGAGGAGGAAGTGGGACCAAGTCTACTTAGGATTTTTAGCAAACCCTCAGCTATCAACGGATTTGGTGTGCCTTTACCAACTACCGTTTGAGTTGGGCTAGCCATGCTATTCCCCTCAGCATGATGAGTTGTTGAAGACTTATGTTGGACTTAGAAGCCAACATTTTCCTCTGTCCTTAGCCGCCGGAGGCGTCAGACGTTAATGAAGAGAGCAATACTAGAACCCCAGTTTCGTCTTTTGTTTCTTTATCAAGATTTGTAAGAACTTTTCTTAGATCTAGAGCTTTGATCAGAGGTGTAATATTAACTTGATCAAAGGAAAAGTATTATTAAGGATAGTACTTCTTTAGAAATCTGCCGTTGATCGGCATCATGAGTGTATCGCCGTTTGAAGTTATGAGGCGATACGCTCCATTTGAGTAGATTGACTCTACTACAAATGGTCCTTCCCATTTGGGCTGGAACTTTCCTTTCGTCTTATGTGTCATCACCATAGGTCTTCTGACAGCTAAGACAAGGTCACCTTTCTTGAAAGTTCGCACGTTAACTTTCTTGTTGAAGGCTCTGGTAATCCGGGCTTGGTAGAGCTCGATTTGTTGTTGGGCCTGCAGGCGTTTATCATCTAAGGCTTCCAACTCTTGGAGTCGCAGCCGATGCTTCTCCTCCTTTGTCATCTCTGCTGTCAAGGCGACGCGTAGAGATGGAATTTGAATTTTTAGTGGAAGCACGGCTTCACACCCATACACCAAAGAAAATGGCGTAGCTTTAGTTGGGGTTCGAACAATTGTGCGATAGGCCCATAAGCATTCACCTAGCTTGTCGTCCCAGTCACGCTGACTTTTCGAGACGAATTTCTTGAGAAGCTTACCGATGGTCTTGTTGAAAGCTTCTGCGAGACCATTAGCAGCGGGGTAGTATGCCGTTGAGGACACACTCTGGATTCTGAACTTAGCGCAGAACCTCTGGAAGGCTTGACTGATGAACTGGTGTCCATTGTCATGGATGATTCGCCGAGGTACACCAAAACGGTAAATGACGTGATGTTTAATGAATTTGATCACATCAGATGACTTTACCTCCTTCAACGGGATGGCCTCAGCCCATTTAGCAAAGTAATCGGTTATGACTAAAATGAACCGATGTCCTTTTGATGACGGTGGACTGATGGGGCCAACTACATCCATGCCTCACATCTCGAATGGCCAGGTAGAGGTTGTAGAGTGAAGGTATCCGGGTGCTTGATGGATAAAATCACCATGCACTTGGCAGGCGTGACATCTTTTGGCATAAGTGATGGCGTCAGAGATCATCTTAGGCCAATAATATCCCAACCTTTGGAGTCGATCCCCAAGTTTTAGGCCAGGTTGATGGGCTCCACACATACCGTCATGGGCTTCTTTCAATACCTCATGTGCCTCTTTCTGTGATAGGCAGCGAAGCAAGATCCCATCATGCGATCGATGATACAATGTTCGTGTGATTGCATTATAGTAGAACTTGGGAGCTTTCCTTCTAATGGCAGCCGCTTCTTTGGTACATCAGGCAGGATGACATATAAGAGATAATCGATGTAAGGGAATCGCCAGTCTCTATGTTCTGGGCCGGTGGATGACTCAAGAGCTTCTTTGATTTGACAATCTCCTGTTGGCTTCTGGTAACCCTCAGAAGCGGTTCTTGGGCAATACAAGTCGTGGTTGTGGACAAGTATTTTCTCTACTACTCCAGCTGGAAGGGCTAATGAGGCAGTGAGAGACGCCAATGCATCTGCATGCGCATTTTGCTGGCATGGTACATGGTCGATGTAAAAGTTTATGAACCTCTCGACCATGTAGACAGTTGCGTTGTAATAGGGTACTAGATCTTCATGTCTAACTTCATACTCCCCGCGAACTTGGTTGACAATAAGTTTAGAGTCACCATATGCCTCGAGATTTTTAACGCCAATTTCATCGGCGAGTTGCATTCCAATCAAAAGAGCGTTGTACTCCGCTACATTGTTCGAACAAGGCATGGTTAACGAGAAGGCTCGCGGAATCACATAGTTCTGTGGGGAGACGAGTACTACTCCTACTCCCGCTATGATATGTCCTTTCGGGCCTATTCGCGATGCCCTGTCAAAGAAAAGTTGCCACACCTGTCTTTCAAAAGATGTCTGGGTTAGGCAAACTTCAGCGATCTCGTCTGGAAGATCCTCGTAAAGTTTGGTTGCCCTTGGATCTGGATGCTCAGCCAGGAAATCCGCCACCGCTTGTCCCTTCACGGCTTTTTGTGGTAAAAAACGCATTTCATATTAGGATAGCAGTATGGCCCATTTAGCCAATCGGCCATTTAACGCTGAAGGCTTTGTTATGAGTAACCTCAAAGGGTTGACCTTTGATATGACATTTATAGTTTGGCCTACCAAATAGTGTCGCATTTTCTGAACAGCGAATACCAACGCCAAACATTCCTTCTCGATCGGGTTGTATCGATGTTCGGCGCCGATCATGGTTCTACTCAAATAATAGATTGCTTGTTCGCGTCCTTGATCATTGTTCTGGGCTAGTAAAGCTCCTAAAGAATGATCCATTGCTCGGACGTATATCAGGAAAGGTTTTCCGGACACCGGAGCTGTAAGGACTGGTGGTTGTATGAGGTACTATTTAATTTCCTCAAACGCTTGTTGGCAAGCATTGTCCCAAATGAACGAGACACCCTTTTTCATTAATTTGGTAAAGGGTTGTCATCTTCCGGAGAGGTTTGAAATGAACCTTCGGATGTATGCCAATCGTCTTTGCAATCTCCTGAGTTCTCTGAGATTCTGTGGAGGTTGCATCTCCTGAATGGCGCGAACCTTTTCCGGTCCAAATGAATTCCTGTGGAAGTTACCACGAACCCTAGGAGTTTGCCGTTGGCCACCCCCAGGAAGGATTTGGTGGGGTTCATTTTCAACTGATGGGCTCGCATGATGTCAAAGATAGCCTTTAAATCGGCTATGTGATCACATTTGGCGCGGCTTTTTACTACAATGTCGTCAACATAGCACTCCACCGTTTTGCGCAAATGTTCATGGAAAATGGCATTCATGGCCCTCTGATATGTCGCCCTCGCATTCTTTAGTCCGAAGGGCATGACGGTGTAGCAGTATACCCCCAATGGTGTCCTGAAAGAGGTATGCTTTTCATCATCAGGATACATTTTGATTTGGTTATACCCTGAGAATCCATCCATGAAGGACATTCGCTCGAATCCACACGTATTGTCAATCATGACATCCGTGATTGGAAGTGGGAATTCGTCTTTGGGACAGGCCTCGTTCAGATCGCGAAAATCAATGCAGATCCGGATCTTTCCGTTCTTTTTGGCAACAGGAACGATATTGGCTACCCAATCAGGATGTTGTTCTTCCCTGATGAAGCCAGAGTCTAAGTTTTTTAACTTCTGACTGAATTGCTTCCATCACTTCTGGATGGAATCGTCGCTGCTGTTGTTTGACAGGTTTTACGTCTGCATTAATGTTGAGGCGATCCGTAGCCACTCGAGGATCAAGTCCAGGCATGTCCTCGTAATTCCAGGCGAAAACATCTATATATTCTCGCACCAGAGATACTAAATCTTCTTTCTCAGAGGGTGACAAGCTTTCACTTATAAAGATGGGCTTAGGATTAGCCTCATCTCCTAAGTTAATCTGAACAACCTTATCCTCCGTGGGTGGCTCGCACTGTTCAAAGCGAGTATCCAAAGAGCATTTAAGTGTTTGATCCAAGGATCTGTATCAGATTGGGCCATTTCTTCATCCCTATCTTTCAGGTGGCTTGTTGAAACCATATTCACTGAAAGTTCTCTGAAGATGTTGCCGACACTAACATCTGACTCTCACGATGACGTGCCCGATGAGTAATCATGGCATAATGACTCTTCAGAGTCAGAGGCTGATGGGATCGGGGTTGACACATAGCCCAACCCCCTGCGAGTCTGATGATAATAATCAGGGGTTTTCCCTTTTGGCACAAAAGATCGGAGTAGTGTTCTCCTTCCTTTGCCGAAATTCAACCCTGGACCGTTTGTCAGATCATACCCCATGCTCTCCATCATTCTGAGTGCATTTGGCTCATAATGACCGAACTGAGGGGGTTCCTTCTCGCTTTCTGATTCTTCACGGTACAACGGTTCGGATTTAATTCGTCTGAAAAGAATTAGTTTTTGGCCTTTCCGTCTTGCTGGAACCATGAATATTGATTCTTGCGCATTACCGGCATCTTGGTACGTTTCGAAGGACGACTTCACTGGTACATGCAATGATGTCAAAGCATCCATTGCCGACCAGAGGTCATCATCTACTTTAGTACTAGTGTCTGACGGTACTGAATCAGAAGCGAATACAGAAAAATAAGGCAAATCTAATTCTTCATTAATATACCATCCGCCTACATCATCGGCGGTGTTATAAACATCGAGCTTATTAATGCTCATTACAAGTGGATCTAGTTCCCACATGCACTCTTCTTTTTCCGGCTCGGTGTCAGCTTCATTACCAGAGTCTGGCTCCTCTGGTTGTGGGATCTCGTCTGTTTCCAAAGAGTCCTGGTACAGGAGAGAATCTGTGAAATAGTTCTCGACTCCCTTGAACGGATGCCTTTCGGCAATCAACGTTCGTACCTTTCCACTCCCGTCGATGTATTTCATGACTTGGTGGAAAGTGGAGGGGATGATAGAATTACGATGAATCCATGGTCGTCCCAGCAGCAAATTGTATGAGGTGTCAGCATCGATCACGTAGCATGTTACTTCCAACTTTAAATCCCCAATTTGGCATTTGACCTTGATCTTCCCGATTGGACGGGTACCATTGGCATTGAACCCATAAATGGTCGTCTGGGTAGCGCTCAACCGGTGGGTAGGAATCCCTAAATGTTGCATGACCCGGCGAGGCATAATTCTCAATGCAGATCCTGGATCTACCTGAATGCGGCTTATTTCAGATGATCCGATGTACCCTGTGAAGTATAGGGGTCGATCATGTTTCCCTTTAACCTGCATATCATTTGCCGTGAAGGTGATGCTGGGAGCATTTTGGAGGCATGGAGGCAATCCTCGACATCTTCCTCTTGTGGTCCAACTGGCACCTGGGTCATAAAAACCTCAGCGTCAGCTAGAGCCTCTCTCAAAGCTTCTCTGGTTGACTTTGATAGCCTCAGGAGCTCGTAAAGAGTGATTCGGGCCGGGATATTGTCCAGTTGAGTCAGGACGTCAAAACGGTAAGGTGTCGTGGATCCTTCCGCGATGTCTTTTGAGAGAGCTTTGGAACATCGAAGCTCTTTCTGTCTCTCCACGGGTTGTTTTGTGGAGGGCTTGGCTGACTCTGTAGCGGGTTTTGGAAGAGTTGGCGCCATTTCGTCATACTTTTTCAAATATGACTGACCCGAACGAGTTTCCGCCATAAGTTGGTTGGGTTCTTTAGTGAGAACTATTGTTTCCTCTTCTGAATCAGTCAATGAGGGAACATCAATTTTCGCTTCTCGGGAGGAGGCGCACACCACATTACAGAACGAAGCTTTCGCTTTGCCTTTGGACCTTCTGCTGGTAACACTGGTCCATTGCTGGCCGTCCACAAGGTCAGGATGAACCCACATAACCTCTTCCTGAGGTGTGGGAACTGGTATAAGACCCTTCTCCTGCTGATGATGAGGGTCTATATTGATCATCCTTAGCTCCCCTCTTGGGATGGGGACTACTCCAGAGGGTGTTGGAGGTTGTTTTCCAAACTGGAGGAATAATGTCATATTGGCCGTTACTTTTTTCTGCTCTGGACGGAGTTTTAATACCTCTGCGTCAATCAAAGCCTGAAGGATGTCTTTGAAGACATAACAGCTCTTGGTGGGGTGTCCCAGCATCCTATGATACAGGCAGTAGTTGGGATTATCAGTTTTACCGACTTCTTCAGGGCGTCTAGCTTTAGGAAGCTTCAGTCTGTTGCTCTTGTTAAGTAACTTGAACAGCGAGTCAACATGTTCGTCCTTAAAGGAATACTGCTTGCTGGCGCGCGGCTGACTTGAAGAACCACTTCCCTTGGCCGGTTGAGTTTTGACAGGGGATTTGGTCTCTGTCGCCAAGTTATCCTTCAATTTTGTTTGAAGGGATGCGTCTGGCGCACGCCTTGTCGACCTTTCGGGTCTGGATTTGTTTTCTTCTGCCTTAACCCGAGCGATAATTTCTTCAGCCTGTTCACCTTATTGGATCAATTGTTTCCAGATGCGGCTTTCGGCAACTCCTATTTGAGCGAGGAGCGAAGTTTGTAGATTATGGCGGCATGTTTCCACCAGGGTGACCTGGGTCATACCGCTTGGACATAGGAGTGCTACATTCTGAAATCTTTCTACAAATGATTTGACGGACTCCCATTTTCGCTGCTTTGTAGCCAAAAGAGTAGGCATCGTGACCTCTGAGTCATCTTCAAAGAAGCGTGTCAGAAAGAGCTTCTCCAAATCGTCCCAATTCTTAATGGAGCCTTCTGGGAGCTTCATGAACCATTCAAAGGCAAGCCCTTTTAGGGTGCCGATAAACAAATGTGCCAGGATGGCATCGTTATCCACCACATTCCCTATTTGAGACCTAAAATAGTAGATATGTTGGTTAGGTGACCCTTTGCCGTCGAATGCTTGGAGGGTCGGAGCTTTGAATTTGGGAGGGTATGGAACAAGGTCCCACTCGGCCAGATATGGCCGGACCACTCCGGGTTCTTGCAGGCCTTTCTGGTTGGTAAGGGCCTCAAGACGTTACTCTAATTGATTCATTCTTTTAGAATGAACCCTTCCCTTGTCTCGGTCGTCTTTTCCCTGCGATGAGGATTTAGACGAACCAGAAGTAGGTTGCTCTTTCTCCTCAATATGTACAGAAGATGAGCTTTCTCCCTCTTTTCGTTTGCCTTTAGAGTTTTTAGAGGAGGCTTTGTCGGTTGACTTCCTCTTGTCTTCAAGCAATTGTGCCAGCATCTACTTGAGGGAATCGATAGATTTTTGTTGAGTACGAATCATCTCGAATTGTTCCTTCTGGACCTGGGCTTGCTGCTCCAAGCGCCTGGCTGTCTCCTCAGGAGTGTTTGTCATGTATATAAAGGCCTCCTTCTCTATGGAAGAGTTCGAAGCCTGTGACTCTGCAATAGCAGAATGCGAGCCATTTACTTCAATGCCCCGAGCCAAGGCACTGTAATTGATCGGGGGAATTACCCCAGTCCGAGTGCGAGTATGTCGGTACACTCCTTCCGGCTCTGTGTCAGACTCGTCAGAGCTGACCACAGGTTATTTTCCCTTACTTCTGCTTGTCATATTTGCAGTGATTTCAGGGTACTCTGTGTCAGAGAAAGTGAAAAGCACACCTAGAGAGGGGGTGAATAGGTGTAAGTGCTAATCTAGAAACTAAGTACGCTAAATGTGGAAGCTTAAAACAATATTACAAACACACTTAGTACAACACACAAGTGTAGCCGAATTCCCCGTGAAGGGCTCTGGACTAACTCCTCTTGATTCCCCTTGAATGGGTTGAGGTGCTATGTGAAGCTCTTGTGGTTAAGTATAAGTGAGGCACACACAAACAACCAAGCATATACAAGATATAGCAATATGAAATATGCAAGGCACAACAAGCAATATATGATATGAATGAATGAATGATGCTATGCACAATATAAGAGAGAGAGAGAGAGAGAGTTAGAGATAATGGATCAAACGCAAACACAAAGATATGTTTCGAGGTTCGAGCACCCAGCTCTACATCCCCGCCTACACCACCGTGTAGGATTTCCAATCCACTATCTCCCACCGAGGGAACCTCTACCGAAGAGGATTTGTTACAACACTAGGAGTACCAAACTCCTCTCTCAAACAACCACCTCACAACCGAGGGGTAGGCCCGTAGCTGAACAACAACCAACGCCTCTACCGAAGAGGGTTACAACCAATCTCCACCTCTCACTAGAGGGAGTAAACACAAGCCTCAACCTCTACCAAAGAGGGAGCAAACCAATCACCCGATCAACCTCTACCAAAGAGGGATACAAAAAGAACAAGGGTGTTTACAATAAGTGGTTCCAAAGACCACAAACTCAATCTCTCTTTTTCTCTTTTTCCACAAAACAAGGATCCTAAATAGATTAGGATAGAAAATAGCTCAAGTGTGGAATCAAGGTGTTTTTGGAAACAAGCAACAAAGAAAAACTACTTGGGAAATGTCTTGTAAATGATAGAAAATGAAAACCAATACAATATCCCAAAAACCTAGTTCTTTTTGATTTTCCAAAAACCCAAAACAATAAAGATGAAATCTTTTTAGCACAAAACTCTTTTGAAAACTTGTTTAAAACAGCAGAGAAAGTATGAAATTTTTAGCTCTCAAAATCTTATCAAAACAGCCCAAGAGTTGGGGTATTTATAGCCCCAAAACAAAACTAGCCGTTAGGCTGATGTGGCAGCCTGACAGGCTTGGCGGTCGGCCGCCCGGTCGACCGCCAACGGTCAAAAAATGTGACCGTTGGGAAAACCCGATCGACTGCCCGGTCGACCCAAATAAACAGAGAGCACTGCTCTCAGTTACGGTCGACCGTCCGGGTCGACCGCCCTTGTGTCTGCCAGACGTGCACGACTCTGTGCACGTCGGTCGACCTCACGGGTTGACCGGCCCTTGGTGCGGTCGACCCATGCGGTCGACCGACCTGGCCTGTCAGTCACAGATCAGGGTCTGAAACACAAGTTAAAAATATTTTAGAAAATCTTTTTAAGTCTTGTAAAAATACCCAAAAATAGTTTTATCATTTTGCATTGATATATAAACATGTGATAAAAAGTTAGGCTCAAATATCAATCAATATGAACTATTTTTTTGTCTTAACATTTTTACCAAAAACCAAAACTTGTATTTTTATCAAACTTGATTTTTCAATACATGAATAAGATAGTCAAAATAAGTTTGTATAGGAAGTGTAAGCATGTATGTATAACTAGAATACATCTATTATACATATAAACCATGTAAACTTGTTTTGATCAATCTATTCATGAAAACACATATCGGTTAAACTAAAAAACCAAAAAACCATAAAACGTGTGTGTTTGTGCACTTGAGCATATCAACTATACATATCTTTACAAATGGATCTAAACACACTAAACACTAGGATACCTAAGTCTTCTTGACGATCTTCATCTTCAAGTAGACTCGATCCCAAACCGTGATCCACCGAGTGCAAATGAGTAATCTTGATGCTCGGGCACCGGAATCACCATGTGAAGACTTCCAAACTCATCTTTTTGAAGCAATCACCAACTAATATCTTGATCAATGATCTGTAACTAAAATCACAAGATAATTAGTAAACATAACTGCATGAGTTAATCATCATCAAAACTAGGGTGGAAGGTCTTTGGGCCAACAATCTCCCCCTTTTGATGATGACAAAACTCATGGAGTTATATATGCATGGATTAAAGTTAAGCTTCAAAGAAGCTTCCCCTTAACTCATGCATAAACAAATAAACAATAAATATGCAATGAATATTAAACATGAAACATGAAACATGCATATCTATGCATAAACAATAAAAGGTTCTAGATACCAATGAAATGTTCAAAAACAAAACATGCTCTAGATACCAATTACAAAACATGCTTTAGATACCAATTAAAATTAAACTAAATTAAACTTAATATATGCAAAAACATAAACATGCATATATAAACCATAATTTTTCTCAAATAATTCTCCCCCTTTTTGTCAATCATCAACAAAGGGTAAATAATCAAAACAAAACAAAATCTTCTCTCCTTTTAATACAAAGAATCAATCTTCAATAAGGGTAAAAGCAAAACCAAATCAATAAATTTTTCTCCCCCTTTTTGTTCGAAACAACGAATCAATAAAATAATATTTTCCCCCTTTTTGTCTAAAACAAAAACAAAACCAAATAGGGGTGACAATCAATTAAGGTACCAATTGAAAATATGTCAAAGAATAGCATCTTGATACCAATTGAAAGGAAACAAATAAAAAAATATTGATACCAATTTTAAGCAAAACACATGAAAATTTGATACCAATTGAAATGGAACATAATAAATTTTGAATGTCTAAACAAAAATTTTGATACCAATTGTAAATATTTTTCATTTTGAACATATGATACCAAATTTGAATTTTCAATCATAAAGTATGGGAGTACAAATACCAATTGAAAGACAAAATCAAATTTTCTCCCCCTTTATGAAATACAAACTAAAACAATGCTTAGGCTTGATACCAATTTAAAAGTAATCAATTGAAACAAAATTGAAGCTCAAGCTTAGCATAAACACGATTTCGTGCTTAAAGATATAGGGATATAATAAGCACAAATAAAACATATATATGTATGAAAAATAGATACCAATTGAAATTGATATTCTTTGAAATGAAGCATACATACATACAAACATATATGAGTATACAAGAAATGTCAAGATTGATACCAATTGAAAGAATTCAATGATACCAATTGAAATAACTATAAGATCAAATGTATATCTCATATAACTACCTCCCAATCGTGGTTCAAGTTTTAAATGATTTTCATTTTAAAGCATACATGAACATGATCTCCCATCCAACCTCCCATAGAAGGTAGGGGTTTTCAAAAATAGATTTAAAAATGTAGTATGTTTGAAAATCTCTACCATAGTGAAGAATACGAACTAGTTATAGGAAAAACTTTTAAAACTAGTACGAAATCCTTCAAGCAAGGAATAAAACAAAATTGTTTTTCATAAAACATGAAATCCACATGATAGTCAACACTCAAGTCAATGAAGCATAAATATGTCTCATGAAAACAAAACATGAGTAAATAAAAAATGTGAGTGTACAAATACAATGTGAAGAACATGATCATGAAAATATACAATTTAGCTCAATATTCCTTTAAACAAGAAAACACGAAAATCGTTAAAACTTATTTAATCTTCAAGGTATATGTATGTCCTATACAAATTAAAGTGTACATACATATCCAAACACAACGAGTCCACCAAATATATGCATTAAGGCACGTGGCTCAAAAGGATGTATATGTATAATAATAATTTGGATAAAATAGACATATATATGAAGTTAAACAAATAAATACGAAATCAAGAAAAACTAAATTTTCACCAAAACAAATTTCATTTCAAGGTAAATGTATGAATTGTCAACACAATAAGTATACATACATATCCCTAAACACAATTGAGTCCATATATATATATATATTTGCATGAAAGGCAAATGACTCAAAGGGGTATACATGTATATCTTAAAGTTTGGCAAAATAGACATATACATGAAATGGAAACACATGATCATAAAGCAAATCCAAAAGTAGGAATACAAGTTTAAAATGTATGAATCATCAAAACTAGACAATACTAGCACATCTAATGGATTCAAATACGCATTCAAGCTCAAACATATATAGATTTATTTGTGGCCCACTATATGCACAAGTATACACCAAGTTTTAATGAAAACTAACATCTAAACATGTAATCAACTCATGAAGCATAAAACGGGATAAAAATCAACATGATAAATAAAAACATGATTATTAAGAAAATCCACAAGTTATTAGAACTATGATATACGCAATATCAACCAAATAGTGAGAATACAAAAGAATTTATCCATATTAAACATGGGTGTCTCAAAATAACTAAACATGTATATCACAAGTCTAATAAGCATGGCATTTTCATACTAATCACTAAACAATGAAACATGCTATGAAAGATAAACATGGAAAGCATGTAAACAAAAGGAGTTAGAGATTTGATACCAAAACTAATGAGGGCACCGCTCTAGTTCTCCAAACCAAGGTGGTCTTCCCACCAAACTTCCCTTGAAAGTGATGCATCCAAATAATATCCTTTAAGTACGGAACGCATCCACTCCAAGGTACCGCTACTCTCACGTCATGTGAGAGCCCACACCTACATCAAAAATACGAGGGGTGGTCTTTGGTACCCATATCTTCTTGGGTCCATGGGGGTTAGTACCTTCTCTAGCCCAAACAAAATTCTTTGCTAAATTTACATTATGTATTCTATCATAGCAAAATCTAGCAAGGTGGCCCTTACGTCCACAATGTGTACAAGTGTACACATGAGCATACATGTGATGATGGTGTCCGTGAGGAGCATGTGTATGCCGTGGGGGGTGTGCATGAATAGATGAAACTTGTTTCTTTCGAAACAAAGATTCCAAACGTGTATGCCCAACAACACATTGGCTCAAAGTGGAGCCCAAACAATCTACACTCTTCTTAAGCATGGATATATTATTGTTGATCAAAGAAGAAGTGTGGCATGCAATAGGTGAAGTGTGTGATACTACCCTAGCATGGCAAACATGTGCATCAATCTTATTTTGTAAAACAACATTTTTCTTTAAACACATATCTAAATCTTTTGAAATAGAAATAATTTTTGTTTTCAAAACAACATTCTCCTTTAAAACAAAATCAATTTTTGAAGACAAATTTTCATTTTTCTTCAAAATATTTTTACAATCATTTTTATTTTTCAACAAATCATTTTCTTTAAGTGCAAGATCAAGTTGAGATTTTAATGAATCCCTCTCATTAGCAATCTCCGCTTTCTCTTGCAAAACAATATCAAGTCTAGCAATCAAATTTTTATTTTCATTGTTAATGCCTAGACTTTTCTTTTTCAAAACATTATATTTTCTATTAGCTTTTCACAAACAATAGATAGTTCTTCATTTAAAGCATGGGGATCAATATTATCATCACATGAAGAACTAGCACTATCATGTAAATCTAAGTGGGGTTCCGAATGTACCTCAAGGGAGTCATTCTCTTGGACCATTAAGCATTGAGAATCGGATTCTCCACTAGACTCCTCCGGTTGAATAGGCGTTTGAAGCTTGGACGTGGTGGTTGTTGTCAACTTGTTTCACACTGCAAAAGCGGAATCAAGGTTAGAAACACTTAAGAGATAATCTTTAGATAATGTGCTTCTAATGGCCTCAAGGGCTTGTGCATTGGCCCCTATATGCTTGCTATCACTAAGGTAGGATTCCTTGGTAATGGCAAGGTAAACCTTATGTCCTAGGGTTTGTAAATAAACGGTCATCCTAATCTTCCAAACAATGATGTTGGAAGGGTTAAACATAGTGGGGTCATGAAGGCCATGGTAAACTATATGTGTGCAAACAAGCAAATGCAAACAAGATTAGCCTAAAATGAGGATCTTTAACTCTACGTTGTTAGACCCAAAATCAGAGCACTTGGCTCTGATACCAATTGAAAAGCACACCTAGAGGGGGGGTGAATAGGTGTAAATGCTAATCTAGAAACTAAGTGCGCTAAATGCGGAAGCTTAAAACAATATTGCAAACACACTTAGTACAACACACAAGTGTAGCCGAATTTCCCGTGAAGGGCTCTGGACTAACTCCTCTTGATTCTCCTTGAATGAGTTGAGGTGCTATGTGAAGCTCTTGTGGTTAAGTATAAGTGAGGCACACACAAACAACCAAGCATATACAAGATATAGCAATATGAAATATGCAAGGCACAACAAGCAATATATGATATGAATGAATGAATGATGTTATACACAATATAAGAGAGAGAGAGAGAGTTAGAGATAATGGATCAAACGCAAACACAAAGATATGTTTCGAGGTTCGAGCACCCAGCTCTACATCCCCGCCTACACCACCGTGTAGGATTTCTAATCCACTATCTCCCACCGAGGGAACCTCTACCTAGAGGATTTGTTACAACACTAGGAGTACCAAACTCCTCTCTCAAACAACCACCTCACAACCGAGGGGTAGGCCCGTAGCCAAACAACAACCAACGCCTCTACCGAAGAGGGTTACAACCAATCTCCACCTCTCACTAGAGGGAGTAAACACAAGCCTCAACCTCTATCAAAGAGGGAGCAAACCAATCACCCGATCAACCTCTACCAAAGAGGGATACAAAAAGAACAAGGGTGTTTACAACAAGTGGTTCCAAAGACTACAAACTCAATCTCTCTTTTTCTCTTTTTCCACAAAACAAGGATCCTAAATAGATTAGGATAGAAGATAGCTCAAGTGTGGAATCAAGGTGTTTTTGGAAACAAGAAACAAAGAAAAACTACTTGGGAAATGTCTTGTAAATGATAGAAAATGAAAACCAATACAATATCCCAAAAACCTAGTTCTCTTTGATTTTTCAAAAACCCAAAACAATAAAGATGAAATCTTTTTAGTACAAAACTCTTTTGAAAACTTGTTTAAAACAGCAGAGAAAGTATGGAATTTTTAGCTCTCAAAATCTTATCAAAACAGCCCAAGAGTTGGGGTATTTATAACCACAAAACAAAACTAGCCGTTAGGCTGATGTGGCAGCCTGACAGGCTTGGCGGTCGGCTGCCCGGTCGATCGCCAACGGTCAAAAATGTGACCGTTGGGCAAACCCGGTCGACCGCCCGGTCGACCCAAATAAACAGAGAGCACTGCTCTCAGTTACGGTCGACCGTCCGGGTCGACCGCCCTTGTGTCTGCCAGACGTGCACGGCTCTGTGCACGTCGGTCGACCTCACGGGTCGACGGCCCTTGGTGCGGTCGACCCATGCGGTCGATCGACCTGGCCTGTCAGTCACAGATCAGGGTCTGAAACTTAAGTTAAAAATATTTTAGAAAATCTTTTTAAGTCTTGTAAAAATACCCAAAAATAGTTTTATCATTTTGCATTGATATATAAACATGTGATAAAAAGTTTGGCTCAAATATCAATCAATATGAACTATTTTTGTGTCTTAACATTTTTACCAAAAACCAAAACTTGTATTTTTATCAAACTTGATTTTTCAATACATGAATAAGATAGTCAAAATAAGTTTGTATAGGAAGTGTAAGCATGTATATATAACTAGAATACATCTATTATATATATAAACCATGTAAACTTGTTTTGATCAATCTATTCATGAAAACACATATCGGTTAAACTAAAAAACCGAAAAACCATAAAACTTGTGTGTTTGTGCACTTGAGCATATCAACTATACATATCTTTACAAATGGATCTAAACACACTAAACACTAGGATACCTAAGTCTTCTTGACGATCTTCATCTTCAAGTAGACTCGATCCCAAACCGTGATCCACCGAGTGCAAATGAGTAATCTTGATGCTCGGGCACCGGAATCACCATGTGAAGGCTTCCAAACTCATCTTTTTGAAGCAATCACCAACTAATATCTTGATCAATGATCTGTAACTAAAATCACAAGATAATTAGTAAACATAATTACATGAGTTAATCATCATCAAAACTAGGGTGGAAGGCCTTTGGGCCAACAGAAAGTCCTCTTCCTGTGGGAGCAATACCTTTTGACTGATCGGGAAGTTAAAGTCGACTGTCTGAATATAGACTGTCGGCTTGCACGTGAACTGCAACAGCACTCAGAGAGCATTGTGATAAGCCGTTTACAGCAGCACGATGGAGTGATCAGACTAGCACTCCTCTTCTTTGTCAAATAATCTCTTAGATCTATGGGAGGGGAATCAAAGAGATTAGCCTTGGATGGTCGAGGGCTTTTCAACTTGTGAGAATTATCATTGCTTCGCAAAGCTGAGACGCAAGGTTCTGAGGCGCGGAGCTCATGTCCTGAGAAATGAACGCAGCTCTCGCGTTGTGGCTCTGAAACGCGGGCCTTGTGCCTCTGCTGAGAAAAGACGTGGCTCTCGCGTCGTGGCTCCGAAACGCGAGTCTTGCGCTTCTGCTGAAGAGAGGCGTGGCTCTCGCGTTGCTGATTGTCACATCTGGGTAGAGATGCTTGGGAAACACGGGCCTTCTGAGTCTCGCGTATAAAGGTAAAGGCGCGGGTCTCATGTCTTGGATGAGGAGCACGGACCTCGCGTTGCTGCTCGTGGCGTTTGGGAAGCGGTGCTTCAGAAACGCAAGCCTGGTGATCTCACGTTTAGGTTGCCAAACGCGGACTTCATGTGTCTGAAATGGTTCAGAAGAGACACCGGTCTGAACTTCGCGTCCTACCTCTGTTGGACAAATAGTTGTTCCAACTTGTAGTTGACGTGCACGCCGTCTCTGTCGCCGTTCAGCATTCCGGTTACGTCATAGGGGTTGAAGAGAACCCCCGGCAACCTGGCGCTGAGGAAGGGGATGGACTGGCTGGACATCAGGAACGTTAACCACACAGGTCTCTTGAGAGACGTTGACGCAGGCGTTACGCATGATGCGATTAGCCACGACATCCTTCTCATCAGTCGTATCTGAGAGGATCTCAGAGCGGACTTGAGAGTAAGTCCCCGAAGAGACTCTGCGGTAGGCCCGGGCCTTAGGGCTCTTGGAGCTGGAAGAGAGGAACTCTTCATACTTTGCCTGGTCAAATTCCACGACAAGTGATTCGACCGTTTTTCCCATGTAGATGACGTCACCTTGCGCCACCACTTGCTCGTCAGTAGAGAAAGTAGTCCCCAGCGGAGTCGTCATCTCTTGTAGGTGGGAGATGCTTCCCTGTGAAATTTTCTTGAATCAAATGAAAGATTACAGCGGATTAACACTCCGAATACAAGAGAGGGGAGATGTTTAGACTTGAATCTCCCCTTTATTTAATGCTGGGTTCTTGATGTGGCGGTGGAAAGTGAATCTTGTTTTTCGTTGACCGGGTGAACGTCAGGACCTCTTGGGAATCTTCTTTTTGGATGACAGACGGAGTAACACAGCTCCTGTCAACTAGGAATCTCAAAGAGATTGTAGGCAAAGATTGACTTGTATGCAGCAAGTTGCTTGAAGAGTTGAACTCTCTTTCCTTTTCTGTGGAAGCTCACAAGCCAAATTCTTCTTCAAGAATTATCTGATTGACCGATCCCTTCTCCATAGCAATGGAGCTATTTATAGAGGTTTTAGGGGTGAACGTGCCCCCTAAAAATGTTCTATAATTGGGGTTAACTTCCTCATTATGTGGGCAGTGATGGACCCCATAACAAGGGCAGTTATAACTGAGACGCGGGTTTCGACCCTCGCGCCTTGGTACTGCAGTGAAGCTGAGACGTGGGTTTCGACCCTCGCGTCTTGACGCTGCAGTGAAGCTGGGACACGGGTTCTGACCCTCGCGCCTTGGTGCTACAGTGAAGCTGAGACGCGGGTTTTGACCCTCGCGCCTTGGTGCTGCAGTGAAGCTGAGACGCGGGTTTCGACCCTCGCGCCTTGGTGCTGCAGTGATGCTGAGACGCGGGTTTCGACCCTCGCGCCTTGATACTGCAGTGGTGCTGAGACGCGGGTTTTGACTCTCGCGTCTTTGTGCTGCAGTGCTGGCTATGATTAGCCATGCGTCTGGAGTTTGGACTCTGCTTTTTGATGACTTGTCTTTAGTGATTTTTAGATAGCCTACAACCATCTGCTTTATTTTACCTGTATGAGTACCTGACTTATTTTACCAGTGTGATTACTTGTATTCCTTCATGAGACCTCGATGAGTGATCATCCTATTTAGTTAGTTTATATGAGTTTTGTCAGTATTATTGCATGTGTTGAGGATTATTTACTTTTGATTATAGACTAGTTGTCGTACATCTTAGACTGTGACTTGGATGATCTTGATATTGGCCTTTCATATTTGTTGATTAAGTTGAGGTATTATCGGACATTTATTTGATGATATTACAGACGAGAATTCATTTAAACAATAAATATGCATTAAATAAGATGTTACCTTAAGGTTGAGTTATCTTGATGCTTGAAGTTATATATGGACCTATAGTTCAACTTGAGATTTACTCAAGGTCTTGATTCATATTTATATGAGATCAATAATAGTTGGATTCTGATCATATAGGAGAATACCTTACCTTGATTTTTTGATCTATCATATAATACTGATTTGGATTAACAATTGCAAGTATTTTATTTGGATATATTCACTAATAAATCGTCTGAGTAATGATGTTTATTGATATCGAGGTTTGAGTATAGAAACTTTCTAGATTTCATGTAGCTTGAGGATGTCCCACTCCTTAGTTATGATCTTGATTTGGATTGGAACTATTGGTGATGTAACTTAGAGTATAATCAGATTTAAATCTTGGATTTGACTGGTTCATGAAGGTATTTATATGAATGGATATCTGGGTGATATTATCAGCATATCTGATTATTCTTATTGATGGTAAAATATGTGAAAGTTCAGTCAGAGATTGATGATTGATTAAATAGGAGGTTCTTATTAAAGGGACGGGATCTTGGACTTGTCAAATAGACTCAATTAGATTAGAGTTGACTTAGGGGTTTAGAAATTGACGTTGATTGGGTTGACCTGACATGGTAGATTTTAGAGAGATATATATACTTGATATGTTACTTGAGTTTTAAGATCTTGTGACTGACCAGGGTAGAGTAAGAGTATGTGATGATCTTGATCGAATTAAAATATGAGGTTTTGATTAGACGTATCAGAACTTGTATTTATTTCAGTTATTGAGGGTCAGATATATCAGTGACTTAGAGCATAAATATGTCGATGACTTTGAGGACCTGAGTTATTATATACTTTACCAGATTATTCTATTCATGACATCAGGTCATTACTCACCCTGAATATCATGATTTGCCTAGGAAACTTGATTGATTATACATGATATCTACCGATACTATTGTCCATGTTACTTAACTACTGGGAAAATATTGTTACACTGTAACAACACCTCATGTTATACTTGTTATATATCCTGTTATACCGGTGTCCTGTTCACTGACATTATATATCCTGTTATACCGGCATCATGATTACACATGTTGACGTTGTTACCGGGACTGTCACCGAGTTCTCAGTGATTTAAGTAACATGCACATTAAATAATCTTGATAAACTAATAACATGACATTAAACAATATACACTGGGATTGAAAAATTGATGGAGGAGACAACGTCTGTATTTTGGGTGGACCTAGAATATAGGTTGTGCAGCCAAAAGAGGGTTCCATTGCAGGGTTCCCGTGGGGTGACTGGCACCCCGTCCTGTTCCTGTTCCTGTTATACATGTGATACATGTACCTGACCTATTATACATGTACCTGACTACCTTGCGGTAGGTTCTGCTTCAGCGCCAAGAGTCTGGGCCGTGGTCCCGGGTATGTACGGGACCCACCTAAAACACAGACAATGTCTCCAACCGATCAGTTTCAATAACTGAGGACCTCGATTGGCACGTGCAGTAGGTGTAGTATGGGATGCGTCTATTACATGTGGCAATTGGTGTTCACTGACATAATTAAAAATGATAAACTGTTAATGTATTGTGACTGACCGTGATCACCCGACTGCACTTATATAACTATGATCGACATATGATTATACACATGACCTGATTGTATACCAGACTAGTGACATATGTTAGGTTACACATCTTGACATTAGTGGTCAAGATACCAGTTATATATCGTTCATACCTTTGTTCTTGACATTGATTATTCTGTTATGTTTATTTCAGTTATCATGTTGTTATTGATTGCATTGTTATGCACGAACACCTTTTTCTTTACACACACTCATTAGGTCACTTCTGACGACCTGGATTCGCACGTCTAGGAATTTTTTTGGACACCTTCTTATATTGTTCAGGTGTTCGTGTGATTGCACACGTTACAAGAAGCTGGAGTCTCTCTTTTCTTGATTTTAGGTATTCTTACTCTTTTATTCATGTTAATTTTCTGATTCTATCTTTATTGCATCCAGTTATCATTCTCTTTCCGTTATTCATCTGTTATCATTGTGTTAGATATTTATATGTCATATTGCAGTGATATTGATTTATCGTAGTAGATTTTGTAACTTGTTCAGGTTACTTTAGGCTTAGCGTATGTGCGTGGGTATTTTTCTCGCGTGCATACATCGCCGACCTCCGTCGTGACTCTGTTTTCACGTATTTTGGGAAGCGGGGTGTGATACGCACTTCATCAGTATTTGACTATCACTGTCAGTCAGGTCACCATTCTCTACTTATATTAAAATGTCTTGTTCCATCGTTAGATAAAGTTGAAAAACACCTAGAGGGGGGGTGAATATGTGTAAATGCTAATCTAGAAACTAAATATGGAAGCTAAAACAATTTGCACAAACACTTAATACAACCAACAAGTGTAGCCAAATTCCCCGTGAAGGGCTCTGGACTAACTCCTCTTGATTCCCCTAGATAAGGGTTGAGGTGCTATATGAAGCTCTTGTGGTTAAGTATAAGTGAGGCACGCACAAACAAGCCAAGCATATAATGAATGTACAACAATATGAAAGATGCAAGGCAACACAAGCAATATGAATGATATGGCAATATGAATAATGCTTTGCACAAATAAAAGAGAGAGTTAGAGAGACAATAGATCAAACACAAACACAAAGATATGTTTCGAGGTTCGAGCCCCTAGCTCTACGTCCCCGCCTTCACCGAGAAGGATTTCTAATCCACTATCTTGTCCACCGAGGACTCCCACCGAGGGAACCTCCACCGAGGAGGATTTGTACAACAAGGGAGTACAGAACTCCTCTCTCAAACACCGCCTCACAACCGAGGGGTAGGCCCGTAGCCAAACAACAACCAACACCTCTACCGAAGAGGGTTTACAAACCAAACTCCACCTCTCACAAGAGGGAGCAAACCACAAGCCTCAACCTCTACCAAAGAGGGAGCAACCAACAAATGAGGGTTTTCACAATAGGTGGTATATCTCAACCACAAACCTCTCCTTTTTCCACAAACAAATGATCTTAATAGAATAGGATAGGTGATAGCTTAAGTGTGGAAAACTAAGTGTTTTGATCAAAGAAATACTCTTGGAAAAACACCAAAGATGATATAGAAATTTTAGCTCAAAAAATAATTCCCAAAACCTAATTTCTTTGAAATAAACAAAACAATTAAAACAAAAGAAATGAATCTTTTTTGCTCTTTAAACTCTTTTGAAAACTTTTTTTTAAAACCAGGGAGTAGGGAAAAATTAGCTCAGAAAATCTTATACAAAACCCCCAAGAAATGGGGTATTTATAGGCCAAACAGAAAACTAGCCGTTAGGCTGATCTGGCAGCCTGACAGGCTGGCGGTCGACCGGCCCGGTCGACCGCCAACGGTCATAAATATGACCGTTGGGCAAACCCGGTCGACCGCCCGGCTGACCGCCCAGATACAGAGAGCAGGACTCTCTGATCCGGTCGACCGCCCAGATACAAAGAGCAACGCTCTCTGGACCGGTCGACCGCCCGGTCGGCCGGCCCACTGTGCTGCCAGACGTGCACAAGGCTGTGCACGTCGGTCGACTGTCCGGTCGACCGGCCCTTGGTTCGGTCGACCGTGCGGTCGGCCGACCTGGCCTGTCAGCCACAGTTCTGGGTCAGAAACTGGGGTTAAAAATTATTTTAATAAATCTTTTATTTCTTCTAAAATCTCGAAAAATAGTTTTATCATTTTGCATTGATATATAAACTTGTGATAAACATTTCAACTCAAATATCAAGCATATGAAACCATTTTTGTGTTTTAACATTTTTACCAAAAACCAAAACATGTATTTTATCAAACTTGGATTTTTCAATAGGAAATCTTATTTTTCCTAAAACTCATGAATAGACATATCAAAATAAGTTTGTTTAAGATATGAAGCATGTATGTATATCGAACACATCTAATATACATAAAAACCATTTAAACTTGTTTTGATCTAAACTATTCATAAAACCAAAATCTAAACATAAAACTTGTGCGTGTTGTGCACTTGAGCATATCAACTATTCTTATCTTTACAAATGGATCTAAACACACTAAACTATGAATACCTAAGTCTTCTTGATGATCTTCCATCTTTAAGTCGACTCGGTCCAAACTCCGTGATCCAACGAGTAAGGCTATGAATGATCTTGACGCTCGGGCTCGGGAATCACCAAGTGAAGGCTTCCAAACTCGTCTTTTTGAAGCAATCACCAACTAATATCTTGTTACATGATCTGAAACTAAAATCACAAGATTATTAGTAAACATAACTATATAAGTTAATCATCATCAAAACTAGAGAGGAAGGCCACCGGGCCAACAAAAGTTTCATCCTTAGAGTGTGAGTCCTGATAGCTAGAAAAACACCATCGCGTGTCTTATCTTAATCGGATCAATAAGAGAGCTGATAAATCATTTGATTTAGTTCATTCTGATGTGTGGGGTCCATGCTCACTATTTCCAAAACTGAGTTTTAGGTATTTTATCAGCTTTGTGGATGAATATATTCAAGTTACAAGGATATATCTGTTAAAATCGAGTTTTGAAGTATTTTCCACATTCAAAAATTTTCATTCAGAGATAAAGAACCAGTTTAATTCTAACATTAAAATTTTGAGATCTAATAATTCTAAAGAATATATGGATAACCACTTCGGTCAGTTTCTAGAATAAAATAGAATCTTGCATCAATTTTTTGTCTTTACACTCCTCAGCAAAATGGTGAGCTGAACGTAAGAGTAGTACATTGCTTTGAGTCATTGGCAACAACATATCATTGGTCGCTTCATCAATTGGACATCAAGAATATCTTTCTCAATAGTATTCTTGATGAGGAGGTTTACATAGAGCAACCATCAAGCTTTGTTGCTCAGGAGGAGTGTGCAGAGAAAGTTTACAAGTTAAAAAGGTCACTCTACGGTCTCCTCTGAGAGCTTGATTTGGGCGCTTTGCATAAATGATTCAGAAGTTTGGTCTTTTTCACGCAGAGAAAGACCACTCTATATTTTGGTAGATACAAGATGGGAAGAGGATTATGTTAATTATATTGTGGATAATATTGTGATCACAGGGAATGATACAAAGGAAATTGATAGCTTGAAGAAGTACTTGCAGAAGCACTTTCATACCAAGGGTCTTAGTTCTCTGAAGTACTTCTAAGACATTGAGGTGTCAGATCCAAGAAATGTATTTTTTTGTCACAGAAGAAATATATACTTGACTTGCTTTTGGAGGTTGGGATGATCGAATGCAGGAGTATGGATTGTTTGATTGGATATGCATAAGAAGCTGCTACCAAATCAGGGGAGCTTCTTGAGGATACTTGGATGTACAAGAGATTAGTGAAAAACTTAATTACCTGATAGTGACCAGATTGGACATCATATTTGCAATCCGTATAGTAAGTTTTTGTCAGCACTGACGACTACCCACTTGGAGGTGGTAATGAGGATTCTGAGGTATCTGAAGAAATTTCTAAGGAGAAGGCTTCTCTATTCAGATCAGGGACGCATCCAAGTAGTGGGCTTCTCCAATGCAGACTAAGCAAGGTGCCCTTTTGATAGGAGGTCGACCACATGATATTGTGTTTTTCTTAGAGAAAATCTTGTGTCATGAAAAAGTAAGAAATAGAGTGTGGTCTCTCGGTCCAATGTAGAGTCAGAGTACAGTGCGATGACAAATGTGACATTAGAGCTGATTTGAATCAGAAGTTTATTGACAGAGATTGGTTTCCCCCAGAATATCCCATGAGACAATATGACGACAACAAGGCAACAATACACATTGCTGAAATGCCATGTTCTATGAGAGAACCAAACATATTAAGGTTGATTGTCATTAGTTCGTAAGAAGTTTGAGGCAAATATCATTGTGGTGAAACATGTAGCGTCATGACACCAATTAGCAGATATTCTTACCAAACTACTTGGTAGAACAATAGTAGATTTTATTTGCGAGAAACTGAGCATGTATGATATGCTCCAGCTTGAGGTGGAGTGTTGAGAGATACTATGTATTGGTTTAGTCCCACATCGCCTATGAGAGCATATTTATCATGTATTGCTTATTATAAATAAATCAGAGTATGTGTCCTTGCACTCATCTCTTTCTCTCCCAATCTCTGATGCATATATAACACTTCAGTCCCAGTATGGGTGAGATTCTCCTCAACGCTTTAAATTCTGGTCCAAGCCTATCATTACAAGATTTCTAGTTTGGCTGTGACTCCTCTCTTTATGGACAAAGCCACTTCTCGTTTTGAGAAACTGGCCTTTGCTAGATTGTTTTGCTGATATTACTGCCAAGAAACCTCTTGCTAAATCCTCAACTCTTGAGATTGAAGGAGGATAAAAGGTTAACATAGAAAGTGGAGCATGAGTGGGTGCCTTCTACATGTTCAAAATGTCAGTGTTTTGGGCATGTTGATGTCCCACAAAAGAATCTTGGAGGCCAAAAGTAACCAGTGCTGCTGATAATTCTGATACTCAAGATGAACGTCAGGCTCCCAACTCTGAGAGACCAGTTACATCTCAGAACATTATTCTCAATTCTGCTAGAAAGATGTCAACAGATAATGAAATTGAGGATGTAAAGGGTGCACAGGAGAATGTTGTAAATTCAGCAGTTAGGGAGAAGATAGGAACATTACTTCAGTATCTCCTACACCTAATGCATCAGAAAGAAAAGGCAGCTCGCTTGATAGGCTTAATTTTGATATGCAGAATCCCGTGGTGCTTGACAATGACAATTTCAGCTAGTTACAAGAGATACAATCAATGATAATTATCAGGGGACTAAGATACAGGGGGATACAGAGATCAATAAATTTCAAGCTGCAGATAAGGATGCAGGTAATGGTAAAAGTCATAATACTTATACTGACAGGAATTATTCTTCTGACAATGATTTATCCCGGGCAAAGGAGATTAACTTTGATGAGCATGAAAAAGATCCACCAGCTGCAGACATTCTTCAGGAATGTGGTGAATCCACTGATTTCAAAATTGCTGCAGGTAACAGTGAGTGGCAAGAGCAGTTGAAATCTTGCAGGGATCAGAAACTTAAACAGTCAGTACCACTCAACTGTTAATTCCATTCTCTCCCATTCCAATTCTAACTCAAACTTCTTTGGCAAGTACTTAGCTGCATCAAGCTCCAACACCTAGCACAGGCATGTTTTTCCCCATGGCTGTGGCATTATCCATATACAATGGCTTCCCAATCAAACTTGCAGCTTTACTCAAAACTTTTTGTGACCAAAATTTTAAGTGCAGTGAGGGAATCTAACACAGACTGGAAAAGTAGTCAATGTGTCCCTTTCTAACCTGGAGTGCTCACTCCATTTCTTGAAGATGATTAATCTTCTGTCAAAGAGCCTCAGTGCACCTATAACACCCTGTTACATTCATCACCACTCCCAAACTTGAAGAAAAAGAACCCATTCTCCCTTGAGAAGATGTCCGAAGAGCACTTTGGCTTCCATAAACGACTTATACAAGCTTGAGATGAACATAGAATGGTTTGTTCCCTATCACGTACCCAACTAATGTATTTGACCATTTATCTATGTTCTCATCTATTTCTGATTTCAATATTGAAACATAAGAACTACCATCAATAAATTTAAGTGGTTCAATAAATTCTATTTCACATCCTGAATTTAATTTCCTTTCATTTACACGTATATCTCGCCATAAAGTGGGCATAGATCCTGGAGCAAAACGAGGTGGACCAGTACTTGGTGCATTGGATGTAACATTGTTGTGATTGCACCTAGACCTCTGCATAGCCCCCGCAGTCTTGTGCATGTTTGCATGGTTTTGGGTTACTCTAGCCTCCTTTCTTTTGCGTCGATTAACCTCTGTCCAACCACCCTCCCTGCTTTTCTCCTCAGCAACAGATTTAGGGCCATGTACATGCCTTGTAGAAGATCGACCTCCCAGCATCTCCTTCTTCCCGACCATCAGCTTGTACATCTCCCGAAAACCTAGTTTACACACACACACCACACACACATACATAGAAAAATGTATATCAGCCGACAGCTGAGAGTTTCTCTCAGTCGGCGTGACGTGGCACAATATGTGCCACACTCTTCGGCAATCTTAAACCCCACTTTGAAAATAACTAAAATTACTAAAAACTCATGCTGTTCAAAAAAGACAGTTCTAATGGGATGAGATTAGTTTATTTATTTTTTATTATTTTCCCCTCTTTTCTATTCTACATCTCTCAGTGTCTCCGCACGTTATCAGATCTAGATTTGAAATTTGCATAGAACGTTATTCTAGAAAAGCGAGAGCGAGATCAGATATTGATTTTGAGTTTGCAGATCTAGATCTCCATCAGATCTCCATCGAGATCTCCATCAGATTTCTCTCGGCCTGTCTATTTTAATGTCGAGTCTCAACCATAATTTGTAGGAAGAGAGAGGAAGTCGACGATGTCATCGCTAAAGGAATCAGCAGCAATAGCAGGAGAACGGTCGACCGGTCCGGTCGACCGTCAGTAGAAGCAGCAGAACGATCGACCGATCCGGTCGACCGTCGTGCACAAACATGCACGGGGAGTAGCGGTCGACCGGCCCGATCGACCGCAGAAGGAGAGCGGTCGACAGCCCGGTCGACCGACTGAAAGTGCCTAACTCTCGGTTAGGCACGGTCGATCGTTAGTTGGGGTCGGTCGACCGACCAGTCGACCGACAGACGAGTTGGGCTGTTTCGGGAAACTGCTGTATTTGGAATTCAGTTCTATTTGGAAATTGATTCCTAGGGTTTTTCCTGGGGGTATATATATGAGAGGCAGAGCTCTCTTTATTGTAATGCTGAAAACATTGTATTGATTCTCCAATTAATATAAAAACTCTCTCTTCCTTCCCCGAGGGCGTAGGCGAAATTGGTCGAACCTCGTTAAAACTGGTTTTGTGTTCTTCTCTCTGATTGTTTGTTATTTGCTATTGGTGGTACTGTTATTTTGCATCTGGGATCTTGGGTTTCCTCTACATGGTTGTTGTTCGGCGCGCAACAAGTAGTATCAGAGCATCCCAGGTTCGTCGTGGGATCATCTGGCGATTCAGAGGGTATCGGTTCTGATTTGGTGGAGATCGTGTGTCGATCTCAGATCAGTGTTGGTTTTGTTCGTGGGATCGTGTGTCGATCTCAGAACAGTACGTGAAGTGCTCAAGGAATCATTGGAGGAGTAGATTCAGTCAGAAACTCATCTAGGATTTCATGAGAAGGTAAAGATCTGATCTTTATCAAAGTTGTTTATCTATCTCCGTTTGGTATTTTCACATTACATAGAGGATCCAGTTAGAGAGATGGCAGAAGAAAGTACATCAGTGAGGACCATGAATCCTCATCCGAGGATTGACGTGGTGAAGTTTAATGGCACTAACAATTTTGGCATGTGGAGGTGCGAGGTGATGGATGCCCTGAATGCATCTAACCTCGAGGATACTCTACGTCTGGAGAAGAAGAAAAGCACAACCACTGAAGAAGAGTGGGAGAAGATGAACCGATCTGCGTGTGGCCTAATCAGATCGTGTCTAACACAAGACATCAAATATCTTGTGCTACACGAGACATCTGCGAGGCAGTTGTGGGAGATCCTTGAAAGAAAATATCTGACCAAGAGTGTTGAATCCAGATTACAGCTGAAAAGCAAGCTGTACGGGTTTCAGATGAAGAAAGGATGCTCCGTGAATGAACATCTGAATCGCTACATGAAGCTTCTTACAGATTTGATCAATGTGGATGTCAAGATAGATGAAGAAGATAAAGCGGTAATCCTCTTGAACTCTCTCCCTGCGGAAGAGTATGAGACGTTTACCTTAACCTTCATAAATGGTAGACAGACCCTTGACTATCATGAAGTGTGTAACGCCCCGATCCTAAGGATACGGAGACGTTATGGCGACGCATATACGCGAGAAAAATACCCCACGTATACGCGCTAAGCCTAAATTGTAACCTGAACATAATCAGAACTATAATAATCAAGGACCACTGCAATAATACATATAAGACTACACATGATAGTAATGAACAACAGAAAGAAAATGGCAGCTGAACAGAAGTCAAAGGTGATATATAGGAACAAAGAATAATAACAAGAATAAAATGCAAGTATACCAGAATCAAAGGAAGAGGACCCAAGCTCCTCGCAAGGCGTATCGTCTCATCGAAAACCTGCACATTAGAACAACCGTCCAATAGCTGGACGTGCAAACCCAGGGTCGTCAGAACGCGACCATGGTGAGTGTGTGTGTAAAGGGGAAAGAGCTCGTGCAGAAGACAATGTGCGTAAATAATAAAAGAACAACTGCAGATATAAGATAAACAAATAACATGTTACATAAGCAATTGAATAACAATGCAATAATATACATGATGGCAACACGAATAAAGATAGCAAGAATAAGAGTACAAGTACAAGACAAGTAAAGTAACTGTAGCAAACAACAGATGTCTAGGTGTGTAACCTATCACATGACACTAGGCTGGTATCCAAGTCTGGTCGTAAGTCTGGTCCTGGTTACCATCATGGGTCTAACATAATGATATAAATAGATATACAATCAGGTGATTACGGTCAGTCACAAAGCATCAACAGTTTATTATTAATTATGTCATCGAACACCAATTGTCACATGTAATAGACGCATCCCATACTACGCCTACCACACATGCCAATCGATGCCCTTAAATTATTGAAACTGATCGGTTGGAGACATTGTCCATGCTTTAGGTGGGTCCCGTGCATACCCGGGACCACGGCTCAGACTCCTGGCGCTGAACCAGGACCTACCGCTAGGTAGTCAGGAACATGTAAACAGGAATAAACAGGACGGGGTGCCAGTCACCCCACGGGAACCCTGCAGTGGAACCCTCTTTCGGCTGCGCAACCTAAATCCTAGGTCCACCCAAAATACGGACGCTGTCTCCTCCATCAGTCTCCCCAAGCCCAGTGCAAGTTGTGTGTTATCATGTTTTAGTTTATCAAGTTTATTTAATGTGCATGTTACTTTAATTACTGGGATAACTCAGTGGTAGTCACGGTAACAATATCAACATGTGAAAGTCAGGGTACCGGTATAACAGGAGTATATGATATCATGAACAGGATACCGGTATAACAGGAATATATAACAAGTGAACATGCGGGTGTTGTTACCGTGTAATAATATTTTTCCCAGCAAACTTCAGTAACATGAACATGATAGTTGTCAGGTAGTTATCAAGTATAGTCAGTCAGGTTTTACAGGTAAAACAAGATATCTACAGTGAGTAACAACCTACTGTCAAGAATAGAATAATCTAGGCAAGGTATACTATAAACTCAGATCCATCCTCTAAGAACTGCAATCTAGAATAAGTCCATTCATGAGTCAATACCAACAACTCATCATACTCTATAATCCAATCAGTTGATATATCTTGAAACTCTAGCTTCTAAAAATCCAAAACCAATATGATGTCTCATGTCAAAGTCAAATGTAAGATATCCACATATCTAGTCACAATCTAATAAGGATCATTCACATTGAAATACTGATCATAATCTAGTAACAAGAATCCCATCAATCCAAATTCTAACTAAGTCTATATACTGATCCAATTATCAAGTAATCCAGTCTCTAATATCATAACAAGTCCTCATCAATATCCAAATGAATCATCACCTAAGTTATTACCACATGAAGGAATAACAAGTCTGAGAATTACTCTACATGAAATATGTTAATCTCATCTTAGTACAAGTCAGACTCCAACATAAAGAATATAGATTCTGGATAACCTCTAACTCAAGATCAATCACAACTCAACTAATTCCATCATGTTAATATGTCCTCAAATACCCAACTATGAATCCAAGTCATTACAACCAACTCATAATTCCAATAGTCACATAATCATCTAGTTCCATTACACCTCTAGTAATCTAATTTAATAATTGTCAATCCAACATATACCAATAATCAAGCTCAGCTCTCTCACTCTGACAATCTAATCTGATTCCCAAGTCTTCAAAAGTTCACATTTCTATTAAGGTCGAATATTAGATCCCAACACTTGGCAACATATCCAATCTATGCATAAAGTTCCATCAAGATAAGTCAAGTTATTACCACCAATATTCATCTCAAGGAATCATACACATCTATCATTATCCATTACACAACTAATTTAGATACTCATAGAATAAACATAAGGGTTCTAACATCATATATACATCTCCTGTTTCTATGCATTCATCATGTAACATAAAGGGAAATGACAAATCCACTACCATACTTAAAGATCTCCATACATAAACATGTAATCTAAGTATTCTACTCAACAATTACATAACATATACAATAATAGTTGCAATCACTTAATAAAAGAGAGGAGGAAGAGACACTCACATTGGGGAATCTGCTCGTTACCGGGCGAGTCGCCGTTGTGGACGCTGTGGTGCCGTTCTTCGCTGTCGGACTGCATAGGAAGGTAGCCAGGGTACTGGGGAAGGCCTGGCTGCAAGCTGGAGGTCTCACGCTCGCCGGAAGGGCCTAGATCGCCGCTCGCCCGCTGCTTGTGCTGCTGGTCTGAATCTGGATCTGCTGTGCGCGTCGCCGGGCGAGTCGCTGTTACGGTCGCTGTGGTGTCGTTCCTCGCCATCGGACTGCACGGAGGGTGGCCAAGGCACAGGAGAAGGTCACCGTGCCGGTCTCCGATGATGGGCATGGTGTGGATCGGGAGAACTCGCTGCTCGCTCGCTGCCGTGTGCGCTGATCTGGGCTGTCGTCGTTGTGCCGTGCTGCTGTCGAGCTGCTGTTGGCGCAGATCTGGACGGGGGCCTGCAGAGGGGGCGGCCTGCTGTGGCCTGGCCTGGACTGCGCACCGGGGAAGGGGGCCCTGCTGGGCGGACTTGCCGCAGCAGCCAGCAGCGGCTGCTGCTGCAGGGGCTGCTGCTGCAGGGGCTGGTTGCGGCGTGCTGTTGCTCGTGGACACTGCTGCAGTTCCGTCGCTGTTGCAGGAAGAGAGGAGGAAGAGGGGTCCTGCTGGTCTTCGCCGGAGAGGAGAGGGCAGCCTGGCCTTGCTGCTGCTGTTGATGGGGGTGTGCGCCGGCCTGAGGAGGAGGTGGTGCTGCTGCCATGGGACTCGCTGGTGGGGAGGTGCGCCAGCGAGGAAGCAGGGAGGATGGGGTGCGGTTCTGGATCTGTGCAGGGGGTTCGGCCATGGGTGGTGGAAGTCTGGGCTGTGGTGTGCAGCAGCAAGGGAAGATGTGGCTGCTGTTTGTAGCCGCAAGTGGAGAGAAGAGAGAATAGGATTAGGGTTTGTTAATTAGGTTTAGGTAGGATTTATATATGGAGTGGTATTGGGTTGGGTCTAGGCAAAGGGTTAGGATCCGATTAGGTAATTGGGTCTAGATTTGGGTTTGGGTTACGGGTTGATCCAAATAGAGTTTGGATCCAATAAGATAATTGGGTATTGGGCTATAGGGCATGCTAATGGATTTGGGATCCAATAGATGAGTGAATATGCTAACGGGTAGGATTAGGAACAAATCTAATGTGTTACGGAATCCAACGGGTAACGGGTAAATAGGGTGAGAGGCTAACAAGGAAACACCTCCACCACCAAGATTAGTACAAATGCCAATATTAAAATAAGTAATACCAATCATAACTCGCAATACTTATTTACAAAAATAATAAAACACCAATAATAATTACTGAGCTCTAATAATAAATAATGGTACACTAAATAGAATTTACAATAATAATAACGGAAGAATAATTGGTCATATATTATCCGAAAATAATTTTGCATGCCCAACAATAATAATCTCAAGAGAAATAAATTAACTTGATTAATTAAAAACATTCGGTAAATCAAAAAAATACTTGCGGAAAATCAAAATACAGTATTATTAGGTTAGGGATATTACATTCTACCCACCTTAATAAAAATTTCGTCCTCGAAATTTCAATAAGGTAGGGAATGGTAAAAATCAAAGATCAAGAGAGAACACAACAATCTTCCACGTTGCCTCGTTGGGACACTACGATTCCGCTGCGCACTCTGATCTCTGCTACCAGCTTCAACATGGAGTAACCAATCTCAAGAGATAGAATCAGGACGAAGGAATAAGAAAGAAGGATGAAATCAAGAGGGACATCCAAATCACTCTAAATGAAGTGTTGGAATCATGGATTCAACAGATCAAGAATGGAATTCCAAAGAGAGGATGATCAATTCCAATGGAGTCAATATTATCATGTGAATAGTATATGTATATTGCAGTGTAAGTATAACTTATTCAAGTTACTGGTAAGAACTAGGTCTCTCTTGCGAAACAAGAGTCAAAATTCAAGATCGCAAGTCGAAAACCTGGCTCTGATACCACTCTGTAACGCCCGATCCTAAGGATACAGAGACGTTATGGCGACGCATATACGCGAGGAAAATACCCCACGTATACGCGCTAAGCCTAAATTGTAACCTGAACAAGCTATAATCAGAACTATAATAATCAAGGACCACTGCAATAATACATATAAGACTACACATGATAGCAATGAACAACAGGAAGAAAATGGCAGCTGAACAGAAGTCAAAGGTGATATATAGGAACAAAGAATAATAACAAGAATAAAATGCAAGTATACCAGAATCAAAGGAAGAGGACCCAAGCTCCTCGCAAGGCGTATCGTCTCATCGAAAACCTGCACATTAGAATAACCGTCCAATAGCTGGACGTGCAAACCCAGGGTCGTCAGAACGCGACCATGGTGAGTGTGTGTGTAAAGGGGAAAGAGCTCGTGCAGAAGACAATGTGCGTAAATAATAAAAGAACAACTGCAGATATAAGATAAACAAATAACATGTTACATAAGCAATGAATAACAATGCAATAATATACATGATGGCAACACGAATAAAGATAACAAGAATAAGAGTACAAGTACAAGACAAGTAAAGTAACTGTAGCAAACAACAGATGTCTAGGTGTGTAACCTATCACATGACACTAGGCTGGTATCCAAGTCTGGTCATAAGTCTGGTCCTGGTTACCATCATGGGTCTAACATAATGATATAAATAGATATACAATCAGGTGATTACGGTCAGTCACAAAGCATCAACAGTTTATTATTAATTATGTCAGCGAACACCAATTGTCACATGTAATAGACACATCCCATACTACGCCTACCACACATGCCAATCGATGCCCTTAAGTTATTGAAACTGATCGGTTGGAGACATTGTCCATGCTTTAGGTGGGTCCCGTGCATACCCGGGACCACGGCCCAGACTCCTGGCGCTGAACCAGGACCTACCGCTAGGTAGTCAGGAACATGTAAACAGGAATAAACAGGACGGGTGCCAGTCACCCCAAGGGAACCCTGCAGTGGAACCCTCTTTCGGCTGCGCAACCTAAATCCTAGGTCCACCCAAAATACGGACGCTGTCTCCTCCATCAATCTCCCCCAAGCCCAGTGCAAGTTGTGTGTTATCATGTTTTAGTTTATCAAGTTTATTTAATGTGCATGTTACTTTAATTACTGGGATAACTCAGTGGTAGTCACGGTAACAATATCAACATGTGAAAGTCAGGGTACCGGTATAACAGGAGTATATGATATCATGAATAGGATACCGGTATAACAGGAATATATAACAAGTGAACATGCGGGTGTTGTTACCGTGTAATAATATTTTTCCCAGCAAACTTCAGTAACATGAACATGATAGTTGTCAGGTAGTTATCAAGTATAGTCAGTCAGGTTTTACAGGTAAAACAAGATATCTACAGTGAGTAACAACCTACTGTCAAGAATAGAATAATCTAGGCAAGGTATACTATAAACTCAGATCCATCTTCTAAGAACTGCAATCTAGAATAAGTCCATTCATGAGTCAATACCAACAACTCATCATACTCTATAATCCAATCAGTTGATATATCTTGAAACTCTAGCTTCTAAAAATCCAAAACCAATATGATGTCTCATGTCAAAGTCAAATGTAAGATATCCACATATCTAGTCACAATCTAATAAGGATCATTCACATCGAAATACTGATCATAATCTAGTAACAAGAATCCCCGATCAATCCAAATTCTAACTAAGTCTATATACTGATCCAATTATCAAGTAATCCAGTCTCTAATATCATAACAAGTCCACATCAATATCCAAATGAATCATCACCTAAGTTATTACCACATGAAGGAATAACAAGTCTGAGAATTACTCTACATGAAATATGTTAATCTCATCTTAGTACAAGTCAGACTCCAACATAAAGAATATAGATTATGGATAACCTCTAACTCAAGATCAATCACAACTCAAGTAATTCCATCATGTCTAATATGTCCTCAAATACCCAACTATGAATCCAAGTCATTACAACCAACTCATAATTCCAATAGTCACATAATCATCTAGTTCCATTACACCTCTAGTAATCTAATTTAATAATTGTCAATCCAACATATACAATAATCAAGCTCAGCTCTCTCACTCTGACAATCTAATCTGATTCCCAAGTCTTCAAAAGTTCACATTTCTATTAAGGTCGAATATTAGATCCCAACACTTGGCAACATATCCAATCCATGCATAAAAGTTCCATCAAGATAAGTCAAGTTATTACCACCAATATTCATCTCAAGGAATCATACACATCTGTCATTATCCATTACACAACTAATTTAGATACTCATAGAATAAACATAAGGGTTCTAACATCATATATACATCTCCTGTTTCTATGCATTCATCATGTAACATAAAGGGAAATGACAAATCCACTACCATACTTAAAGATCTCCATACATAAACATGTAATCTAAGTATTCTACTCAACAATTACATAACATATACAATAATAGTTGCAATCACTTAATAAAAGAGAGAAGGAGGAAGAGACACTCACATTGGGGAATCTGCTCGTTACCGGGCGAGTCGCCGTTGTGGACGCTGTGGTGCCGCTCTTCGCTGTCGGACTGCATAGGAAGGTAGCCAGGGTACTGGGGAAGGCCTGGCTGCAAGCTGGAGGTCTCGCGCTCGCCGGAAGGGCCTAGAATCGCCGCTCGCCCGCTGCTTGTGCTGCTGGTCTGAATCTGGATCTGCTGTGCGCGTCGCCGGGCGAGTCGCTGTTACGGTCGCTGTGGTGTCGTTCCTCGCCATCGGACTACACGGGAGGGTGGCCAAGGCACTGGAGAAGGTCACCGTGCCGGTCTCCGATGATGGGCATGGTGTGGATCGGGAGAACTCGCTGCTCGCTCGCTGCCGTGTGCGCTGATCTGGGCTGTCGTCGTTGTGCCGTGCTGCTATCGAGCTGCTGTTGGCGCAAATCTGGACAGGGGCCTGCAGAGGGGGCGGCCTGCTGTGGCCTGGCCTGGACTGCGCACCGGGGAAGGGGGCCCTGCTGGGCGGACTTGCCGCAGCAGCTAGCAGCGGCTGCTGCTGCAGGGGCTGGTTGCGGCGTGCTGTTGCTCGTGGACACTGCTGCAGTTCCGTCGCTGTTGCAGGAAGAGAGGAGGAAGAGGGGTCCTGCTGGTCTTCGCTGGAGAGGAGAGGGCAGCCTGGCCTTGCTGCTGCTGTTGATGGGGGTGTGCGCCGGCCTGAGGAGGAGGTGGTGCTGCTGCCATGGGACTCGCTGGTGGGGAGGTGCGCCAGCGAGGAAGCAGGGAGGATGGGGTGCGGTTCTGGATCTGTGCAGGGGGTTCGGCCATGGGTGGTGGAAGTCTGGGCTGTGGTGTGCGGCAGCAAGGGAAGATGTGGCTGCTGTTTGTAGCCGCAAGTGGAGAGAAGAGAGAATAGGATTAGGGTTTGTTAATTAGGTTTAGGTAGGATTTATATATGGAGTGGTATTGGGTTGGGTCTAGGCAAAGGGTTAGGATCCAATTAGGTAATTGGGTCTAGATTTGGGTTTGGGTTACGGGTTGATCCAAATAGAGTTTGGATTCAATAAGATAATTGGGTATTGGGCTATAGGGCATGCTAATGGATTTGGGATCCAATAGATGAGTGAATTTGCTAACGGGTAGGATTAGGAACAAATCTAATGTGTTACGGAATCCAACGGGTAACTGGTAAATAGGGTGAGAGGCTAACAAGGAAACCCCACCACCACCAAGATTAGTACAAATGCCAATATTAAAATAAGTAATACCAATCATAACTCGCAATACTTATTTACAAAAATAATAAAACACCAATAATAATTACTGAGCTCTAATAATAAATAATGGTACACTAAATAGAATTTACAATAATAATAACGGAAGAATAATTGGTCATATATTATCCGAAAATAATTTTGCATGCCCAACAATAATAATCTCAAGAGAAATAAATTAACTTGATTAATAAAAACATTCGGTAAATCAAAATAAATACTTGCGGAAAATCAAAATACAGTATTATTAGGTTAGGGATATTACAAAGTGTCATCTGCTTTGGCAAATTATGAGATGAGGAGAAAGGAAAGACAGCCTTCTCAGGCAAGCTCATCAGCAGAGGCGCTAGCAGTAAGAGGCAGGGGTTCATATAGGAAGGGCAAAGATGATAGAGGGAGATCGAAGTCCAGGCCGAGTTATGGAGATCTGAAGAAGAACCAGTGTGCCTTTTGTGGAGAATTAGGGCACTGAAAAGTGGACTGTCCAAAGGTCAAAGGGAAGAAGAAGGAGTCTAAGACTGAGGCAAATCTTGCAAAGGTGGCCAGTACTCAGAACAGTACTTCACAGGCAGGTGGATCAGACTCGAACTCGTCGGTTTTCTTATTCTCTATCACTACTCCCACGTTGGTTACTCAGAAGAAAATGAATGAATTTTGGATACTGGTGCTACATACCATGTATGCCCTAATAGGGATTGATTTTCTAGCTTTGAGAAGCTGGAGGGATGTTCAGTCATTATGGGCGATGATCATCCATGTATCAGGGAGGGTGTAGGTACAATCCAAATAAAAATGTTTTATGGGATGATAAGGGAACTGAAGAAAGTGAGGTATGTACCTCAACTGAAGAGAAACCTAATCTCTGTTGGAGCTTTGGAGGCATTGGGCCTTGTGGTGTCAACAAAGGAGGGAGTCCTTAAGATGACCAAAGGTTCGATGGTGGTATTGAAGACCGTTCGTAGGAACAATCTTTACTACTTGAATGGTAGTACTGTTACAGGACAAGTGGCAGCTTCTACTAGTTCAGATGAAGACTCAACCAGGCTATGGCATATGAGGCTGAGACACGCAGGAGAAAAATCTTTGCAAACTCTTGCAAGACAAGGCGTATTGAAGGGTACCGGAACCTACAAGATGGAATTCTGTGAACATTGTATCATCAGAAAGAAGACTAAGGTGAAGTTCGGCACAGCAACACATTGTACCGAGGGAATTCTGGACTATGTTCACACTGACGTCTGGGGACCTACCAAGACTGCATCAATTGGAGGTAACCATTACTTTGTGTCGTTTATTGATGATTATTCTAGGCGTTGTTGGGTATATACCATGAGACACAAAGGGGAAGTCCTAGAATTGTTTGTGAAGTGGAAGAAGAACTTGGAGAGAAGTACAGGGAGGAAAATCAAGGTCCTCCATTCAGATAATGGAGGAGAATACAAGTCTGATCCTTTCCTTCAACTATGTCTTGATGAGGGTATAGAGAGACACTTCACAGTAAGAGAGACACCGCAACAGAACGGGGGTAGCAGAAAGGATGAACAGGATTTTGCTAGAGAAGGTCCGGTGTATGTTGTCCAATGCCAGTTTATCGAAGAACTTCTGGGCTGAGGCTTTGGCATATGCATGCTACCTTGTAAACAGGTTGCCTTCGTCTGCGATAGGGGGGAAAACTCCTCTCGAGGTTTGGTCAGGAAAAATAGCTGCTGATTATGATTTGCTAAGGGTGTTTGGTTGTCCAGCCTATTATCATGTCAAGGATGATAAGTTAGACCCAAGAGCAAAGAAGGGCGTGTTCGTCGGTTTCAAGAAGGGAATCAAAGGGTTCAAGATCTGGGATCCAACGGACAGGAAATTTCTTCTCAGTAGGATGTCACATTTGATGAGGCTTCTATGATGAAGTCTAAGGTCTCTCAGCAGGTGGAGACTAGCAAGACCAAAGATGTATCGCAGCAGGTGGAGAATGATGCTAATCCACTATCTCCAGAGAGTTCAGCATCTGTGAGGATCATACCTAGGGTGACACAAGGTAATGATTAAGCAGTTGAGATAGATGCTGATGATGAAGAGGGTCAAGAACAGGTCATGAGTGATATTCCTGACTCTACTGTAGTTGAAAGACCAAGGAGAAACACAAGGAAACCAGGTTGGCTCACTACAGATATGGTCGTGGCGTATGTACTTCCGGTCGTTGAGGAGGCTATCCGGTCCACCTTCAGAGAAGATAAAATTAGTTAAGAGTCGAAGATGTGAAAAGAAGCCATGGAAGAAGAGATGAAGTCTCTCTACAAGAACGACACTTGGGAACTCACTAGGTTGCCCAAAGGGAAGAAGGCGATAGGCTGTAAGTGGGTGTATGCAAAGAAGCAAGGATCTCGTCAAGAAAATATGGTGCGCTACAAGGCCAGATTGGTAGCAAAAGGCTATGCTCAAAGGGAAGGAATTGACTACAATGAGGTATTTTCTCCAGTTGTAAAGTATTCGTCAATTCGTATCTTATTGGCTTTGGTGGCACAGTACGAGTTGGACCTTGATCAACTCGATATAAAGACCGCCTTTCTCCATGGCGATCTGGATGAAGAGATCTACATGTCTCAGCCAACAGGGTTCAAGACTGCAGTGAAAGAAGATATGGTTTGTAAGCTGAAGAAGTCGCTGTATGGACTAAAGCAGTCTCCAAGACAGTGGTACAAGCGGTTCGATAGCTTCATCAGAGGAAAGAGGTACACACGTAGCCATTATGACCCATGTGTGTACTACAACAAGCTACCGACAGGGGAGTATATCTATTTACTTCTGTATGTAGATGATATGCTTATTGCTTCAAGGTCTAGATCTGCGATTGATGCACTGAAGAGGGATCTATCTTCTGAGTTTGAGATGAAGGATCTTGGTGAAGCAAGGAAGGTGCTAGGTATGGAAATCACACGAGACTGAAGGGTTGGCAGGGTGAGCTTGACACAGAAGGGGTATTTGCAAAAGGTACTTCAGAGGTTCAATATCGGCAAGGATGCGAAGTACACCGCTGGCTCCTCATTTCAAGTTATCTGCTAAGATGTCTCCAAAGAATGTTGAAGAACGTGAGTACATGACTCACGTCCCATGTGCTAGCACAATCGGTAGTCTTATGTATGCTATGGTGTGTACGAGACCAGATCTGTCACAAGCTGTCTCTATGGTCAGTAGATATATGCATGATCCGGGACAGGGTCATTGGGAGGCAGTGAAGTGGATTTTGCGGTACATTAAAGGTACCATTGATGTTGGTCTGGTATTTGAGAAGGACTCCACAGGGAAGCAGGATTGTATCGGATATGTTGATTCCAACTATGCTGGTGACCTTGACAAGCACCGGTCTACAACGAGGTATGTCTTTACATTCTCTCAAGCGCCGGTGAGTTGGCGCTCTATTCTACAATTTATCGTCGCATTGTCTACTACAGAGGCTGAGTATATGGCCATGACGGAGGCTATGAAGGAGGCAATTTGGCTTCAAGGCTTGCTTGATGACTTGGGGGTAGATCAGGATCTTCTGAAGATCAACTGTGATAGTATGCGTGCTATTTATTTAGCCAAGAACCAGGTATATCATGCACGAACGAAGCACATCGACGTCAGGTTCCATTTTGTTTGGGAGATTCTAGATGAGGGTGATATTGAGCTGCTGAAAATTCACACATCAGAGAATCCCGCCGACATGCTTACCAAGGTGGTATCAGGAGTCAAGTTTGCATATTGTAAGGCTTTGCTCCACGTCCTTCATGTAGCATGAGCTTGTTGAAACTCATTGGATGAACTACGAATGGCTTGATCCCTTGGGCAGGGTACGTAGGCAACCACATTGGTGTAGCCACTTTCGAGTCGATGGTTAGTATGTCAGTTCGGCTCAGATTTGAAGAAATCTTCACCGAGGTGGAGAATTGTAGGAAGAGAAAGGAAGTCGAGGAAGTCGACGATGTCATCACCAAAGGAATCAGCAGCAACAGCAGGAGAACAGTCGACCGGTCCGTCGACCGTCAGCAGAAGCAGCAGAACGGTCGACCGGTCCAGTCGACCGTCGTGCACAAACATGCACGGGGAGTAGCGGTCGACCGGCCCGGTCGACCGCTGAAGGAGAGCGGTGGACCGCCCGGTCAACCGACTGAAAGTGCCTAACTCTCGGTTAGGCACGGTCGACCATCGCGGTCGACCGTTGGTTGGGGTCGGTCGACCGACCGGTCGACTGACAGACGAGTTGGGCTGTTTCTGGAAACTGCTGATTTGGAATCCAGTTCTATTTGGAAACTGATTCCTAGGGTTTTTCTTTGGGGGTATATATATGAGAGGCAGAGCTCTCTTTATTATAATGCTGAAAACATTGTATTGATTCTCCAATCAATAGAAAAACTCTCTCTTCTTTGCCCCGAGGACGTAGGCAAAATTGGCCGAACCTCGTTAAAACTGGTTTTGTGTTCTTCTCTCTGATTGTTTGTTATTTGCTGTTGGTGGTACTGTTTTTTGCATCTGGGATCTTGGGTTTCCTCTACGTGGTTGTTGTTCGGCGCGCAACATAATTTATCTCCCGCCACCCTATTTCATCGCCGGCCTCGCCCCCCTCTCCTAATCTAAATATAAATCGATTATCATCAAATTCAACTTCATCACATAATATATAAAATCTAACAGGAGGGAGATCTTTAAATACGGATCAAGAGGTTAGTTTTTTTCCTGTTTTTATTTATGTTATTCTTTGTCGCAATTTTAGCTAAAAAATTGTTGGGTGCCCTAGATGAGACCGTGACCTAATATAAATTTTATAGTAAAGGATACGACTAAGGCCGCAGATTTTAATAAATAACTTCTTAATTCTTTTAAACTGCGATCTTAATCGCAGTCTATAATTACATTAGATGTGCGACCTTTGTAGCAGTCCTTTAATATATTAAAGTTTATGTTTATCTTTTAGTCATTAATTATTTAAGGACATCGACAATGGTCAAAATATTTAATAAAATACTTTTTGTAATATTACAAACATCCTAAAGGATGCGACTAATGTCGCAACTTTTAAAAAATAATTTCACAATTCATTTAAACTGCGACCTTAGTCGCAGTATATAATTACATTAGGTGTGCGACTTTAGTCACAGTCCTTTCATGTATTAAAGTTTCTATCTATCTTATATTCATCAATTATTTCAGGAATGCGACAATAGCCACCATGGTCGTAGTCTTTAATTATTAAATTTATGTTGATTTTCTTAATTATTTTTTATTTTAATATAACAATTTTTTTGATAGGAAATAAATTTTCTTGATGAAATGCTTGGAAGCATAGTTATTTTTTTAAGACATCAATTTGCAACAGATAAAGCATACAAATTCTACAATCCTTATGCAAGTTTTGGGTGAGGAAAAAGAATGGATAAGTCACGGAGGTCTCCATATGAAGTGATTTGTAGAAAATATTATTGCAAAAAGGAGAGTGCGAAGAAGTTAGGTGACAAAAGACAAGAAGGCTTATCGTTAACCGTCATATTGATCCTAGGGTTCAGTGTCTTTCTGAGATGCATGTTCTTTTGCATTTATTACCAGACAAAAGATTTTGGGTGGTTACCAAGTTTGTTGATTCTCATTCACATGATTTATCAAGCGCGAATAAGATCCATCACATTTACTCTCATCAAACACATCGATCAAAGATGAGCAGAAGCATTATGACCAATTTGATTGATGAAGGAACGTGTCCTTCTAATATCTTTCGTGTTGTTAATGCAATGAATCATGGAGAAGGTTGTGAAGAAGTTAGTCCATAATAATTCATTGATTTTATTCGACACAGCAGAAATAATATTGGGAAGGAGTTTATTTCTGTCATCAAATATTTTCAAGAAAAAGCAGGGTCTGATCTAGAATTTTTTTTGCCAGTGGGTTGATCATGTAAGCACACAAAGAAGTGTCTTTTGGGCTAATGGAAGAGTAATATCTTCGTATTTATGATGGTTTTTGACATAACATATAGGACTGATCACTTGAACCTGCTCTTTGCTCCATTCACTGGAGTGAATCATCATCGATAATCTATTTGTTAAGTTGTGCATTGCTCATGGATGAACAAAGGGAGACATGTGTCTGATTTTTCAATAAATGGCTTAAATGCATGCACAAAATTGTACCAATAGTGATTATTACTGATCAGGATGCCCAGATAGACGATGCTATTAAGATAGAATTTCCAAATTTTTGGCACCGTTACTATTTTTGGCATACAAGGAAACACATTGCCAAGCAACAAATTCTCGTAATGAACAAGTGTGGAGATGATTTTGCCATTGATTTCAACTTTTGGTATTCCTCCCGTGATATAAGCACATGCGAGGAACGTTGGAGATTGATGAAGAAAAAATATCATATAGATGACAACTAGTCAAAGATATGAGAGTATTAATTCTTTTTTTGACGGGTTTGTGAATGCAAATACAAAACTAGTTGAGTTTCTCCACCAATACGATAAAGCTATCACTGCCCGTCGTAGAGCTGAATCTCAAGATAACTTTCTTTGTTTGAATTGTGTGCCTAATTGTACATCGAATCCATATGAGATACACGTTTTGAAGTTTTATATCAGAAAGATTTTTCAGTTGTTTTAAAAAAAATGGGCAGTTGTAATGACACTCTTTTCGGAAGAGTTGGAACATAAAGGCTCAAGAATAACTTATAGGACTGCTTGTCCATTATTGATATGGCAGTTTTCTCTTATATCATTTGCATTTTAGTTTGTTGTTTCAAACATTTACATAAAATTTTTTTAATAAAATTTGTGTATCATGCATGTTTTTTAATTATCACATGAATTGATTTTTTTTATTTGCAAAAAAAAAAAATAGTATCAAGTCCCAACAACCGAGAATGAAGTAAGAGTTAATTTTTGCATCTTTTGGCAAGGAATGCGACCAAGGTCGCAGTGTTAATGTAGAAAAGGATATCACTAAATTGCGACCTGAGTCGCAGTTTTGTTAATATTATGAATATTTGTTATTCGCTGCTCCTGTTCTGCATGTTTTATTATATTAAGAACTTTTCATTTATCTTACCAATTTACTATGTTGTATTTTATTGTTTGAATATAGTAAAACTTACTCTATTTTTATGAGCACTACGACCATGATCGCATATAAGATTTTTTTTAGTTAACCATTTTGAACTGCGACCATGGTCGCTATTTTTAAATTATTTGAATAATTGTCAACGTATTGTTTTGGTTGTAACTGCGACATTAGTCGCAGTTTTCATAATTTATTGTAAGAGATCACATTTTATGTTGAACTATTAATATTGGATTTCTTTATTGATGACTGCGATCATGGTCACAATATCTTGGTATATAATTTTTTAATCAATGCGTCCTGAGTCGCATTCAGGAACTGCGACTTGGTTTATTCAGGATAGCGACTAAGGTCACAATACACATACAATATACAATATAATAAATTTTTTGAACTGAGTCACACTCCCAAGTTCTATTTATAAATGCGATCATGGTCACAGTGCTAGCTGAATAATTTTTTTAAAAATTACTCTATGTCCTGTAGGTTGTATCGTAATTAGAGACTGCTACAGTGGTCGCAGTGCTTAATGAGAGCAATTTATTATAATGTATGTGTATTGTGACCTATGTCGCAGTTTTGATAGTCGATGCGGTTGGCTAATTTAGTAAATGTGACTTTGGTCACAGTCTTTATTATATTTGCAAAATAAAAAACAACGACTATGGTCGCAGTACATAACACGTGCAAAAAAATGTATAAAAAATTCGCTGAAGTTAACCAACAGATATGCTTTATAAATAGTACATTTACACATGAAAATCACATTTTATATTCCGTATCTGTTAAAAAATAAAACTCATAAAACATTATATTCCATGTACATTCATAATACAAAAAGAATATTATATGTCAATCTTCAAATATCATTCTTCTAATTTTTTTCTGTTATTTCATCCCAACTTTTTGCTTTGTCTGCGAGTAACATGTATGCATGTTTGCCTCTTAGTTTCTATATAACCGTATCCGTTACAACATCAAGTGCTGAAAGATTTCCAAATGCTATACTTTCAATGTATTTGTATACATATACAACACAATCAACACTGGAAATATAAGAAAAAAATGTATATATAAGATTAAATTTTTTTAACTATAAATAAGAAATTAATTTATATAAATCTTATAAATAAATATACCTGTCCGCCTGTTAGGGACATCTTGCATACTTTTTATAAGTTTTTCTTCATCCTTTTATTGAAATCTTGTTTAAAAATTTATAACATTTTTTCTTTCTGCATTTACAAAATAAATAAATAACATTCAGTTTTATTGTCATTTAATTCAAAGTAAATGAAAATGTAAGATCAAATTTAACTTACCATTGTTCTAGCATCTGTCTGGTACAATTTTAAAATGTTGCTTGATTTATTCACAAGAACCAAAAAGTTATTAAAAAATCACTCTTGTATTTGGCAATCGAAAACCAACAGGGTCCAGTGGAATTCAGCATCATAAACACTGTGTTTATGATTGATCGAGAAGAACATATAATGTTTATTACTAGTCTAGTCTTTTAATTTGTTCTTGATGAAATATTCTTCCAGATCTCTATTTTAGATACAACATCGTACTATTAATAATATAATGCATTATTAATGTTTGAACTTATATGAATACAATGTCATTGAAGTATTAAAACACTGCGACCAAGGTCGCAGTTATCTTATTCAAGAAGAATAATAACTGCGACTAGGATCGCAGTCAATTTATTCTGGCTGAATATTAATAACTGCGACCAAGTTCGCAGTCATATTATTCAAGATGAATAATAATTGTGATCAATGTCACAGTCATCTTATTTAGGGTGAATAATAATAATTACGACCAATGTCACAGTGTCTCATTCCTCATTCAAGGTCACAGTTTTACATATTATACTATTTTGTATAGAAAAGAAAATTTAAAAATGAAGGATAGGATTACCCAAACTTCACTGCGAAAGAATAAGCTTTTAAATCCACTCTTATTTTCAAGATGCTTCATGTGAAAATGAATGACATTAGAATCTAAATCTTTCTTGAACAGTAAATCCTCTATGTTATTTCTAGCAACATGTATTGCATTATCAGGATCCTGATATGCAATAGCATTGCAAAAAAAAAAGCATTTTAAAGTTAATATTATGAATTTATTCTTGATGAAGTAAGAATTTGATGATAATATTTAAATTGCGACCTTGGTTTCAGTTATATCAATTTCAACATTTTTTTTAGAAGATAGAATGGAAATTTAAAAAAGAAAAAGAACAAATTAACTTAGAGGTGGATTTGTTAAAATCTTTTTTGATGAGTGCTTGTTTTTGGGGCTGTAAGCTTCTATAGATAATACTTTCATTTAGATCCCTATTTTTTGACTGATTCTCGCCTTTATCTCTGCTGTGTCGAAGTCAGGCGCAAAATATTGTGCCTCAGCTTGTGGAATAGTCTCTTGAATTGATTTCATTTTTTGTTTTGGATAAACAAAATTAGCTCCATCATGATCTCTTTCAGTACGCTTGTGTTCTTTGACTCCCCTCTCTATTGATCTTTTGGAGACATCCACAATTTTTTCTTTAAAATCTTTCTTTACACCCAAAGTGAGAATATGTTCTCTACTTTTTCCTCTGAAGTTTTGTATTTCTGGATATCAAGTATTTGTTGCTTTAAGTTTAAAGTAAAACTTAGAAAATCAGAACCTGCAATACTTTTCTCACATTTTTCATGCTTGAGATCCTCCTTTTCCTTCGTTTTTTTTCTCCTTCTCCTGCTTCTCCTTTTCCTCCTTACTCCTCTCCTCCTCCTTGACCTTCCTCCTCTCCTCCTGCTCCTCCTTCTCTTTTTCCTTCTTCATATGCTCCTCTTCCTTTCTCTTCTTCTCTTTCTTCTTTGGCTCCTTCCTCCTTATCCTTTTTCCTCCTCCTTCTCCTTCTCCTTCATCTCCTTTTTTCTCTTCTCTATTTTCTCTTCCTTTCTCCTCTTCTTCTTCTTCTCTTGCTCATCCTTCTCCTTCTTCCTCTTTTCCTCCTCCTCCTTCTCAATATCGGCTGTTCTCAACGGCTCATCTTCTTCCTCTTTCACCTTCATATTTTCTTTTTGTTTTCTTAATTTTCTTTTTTCTCTCTTCTCTGCTTCTTTATTTGTTCTTTTTTGCTTTCTCATCTTTCATTTATTTAGTTTTTCTTTCTAGCTCATAAACTTTGTTCTTCAGATAAATTTTTCATTCCTCAGAATATCGAGTTCATCAGCTCTTTCGTCCGGGGATTCTGAGAAATAACCTGCAATAGTTTGCTCTTTCATACTCTCCTCAACTATTTTCACAGGTTCTAGTTTCTCAAGGATGTCAGCTTCAATATTTTCATTGTGATTCTTCTCTTCTTCTTCTTCAGCAGCAAGGCCTATCATATTTTTTTCATCATTGAAAATGTTGGCCATTCAATTTAAAACCTGAAAGTTATGTAAAATATACATCAATATATGACCAATCTGTCAGTACTGCGACTAAATTCGCAAAAAATTTTTTATAAAGTTGTCCTTTTCATTAAGACTGCGACTTTGGTCGCAGTCTAAAATAATAAACTGCCGAGTACAATTAAGTACTACGAGCATAGTCACAGTATGAAAATTTTCAAATCATTTTTTTTACTAGGACTGCGACCAAAGTCGCAGTCCTATTAAATTTAATACAATGTTTTAGTTGTCTACTTTAAACTGCGACTATAGTTGCAGTCATAAAAAAAATATCAAATTATTGTGAAGAAATAATATTCCAGCCATAATTTATTTTTTTAAACAAAATTACAGACAGAATGTGTATATTGTTGTTTTATACTAACCTTTTCTTCTTCAATATCTTTTAAATTGATTCCAAGTAGGGCTTTGCTAATTTTGTGGAGGTCCCATCTTACTGCCTTGGGAGTTTATTTCTCCATTCCCTTCCTCTGCTCAAAGTTTCAGCCCTTTCACATAGCCAATACTGCAACAGGTATTAGTATATCAGTTTATACAATCAATGTCCATATATAAGAATTTATAATAATTTTTAACAAATATATAATTTATACTTACAGGAATTTGTACTGAGCATCCTTGCAGCTCAAATGTAGTATGCCTGAAAATATCCATGGAGTCAAGGAGGAATTGCCACACAACTTTAGCCTAACAAATTGTCTTCATCAGCTGAATATAGTAATTTGCTCTACTAAATACCATGACATTGTGTATTTACTGCCAGAGCAGAAGAGAGTTGCTGACATATACGGGATGGTCAAAATTGTGAAGTTCTGAGCTGTATGTCCTTATCTGTCTTTTATAATTTCATTTAATGTCACTTGCTGCTCCAGTTGCTCATCTTTTGTGACATCTAGTTCACTTCTCATTTTTTTGCCAGAAGATCATCTAAGCATCTTCAATGGATATTTTTGTTATCTTCATAATACTTGAGAAATAATGTTTAATGACAGCCCTGTCCTTCAATGTATAGGTCATATTCATTATGAAATCTACTGTTGATAGGTAGACTAAAGGTTAGGGCAACATCCTCTATTGTTAGTTCGATTTGTTTGCCACCGATTAAAAAGGTCTTTGAGTCCCTATCATACTGGTTTACAATCTTTAAAACACTGATGTTTGATTTTAGGTCTTTGCCATCTCCAAATTTCTCATTATAGAATGCCATGAAAATTGCATCGAATGGCGTCTCCTTCATTGCATTAACGAAATCTGAATGAATGTGCTTTTTGAATTTTTTGATTAATTCGCACATTGTCTTTAAGCTCAATCTCATGGATGAACCTTCACTTACTATTGATGTAGAAATATTAAAATTATAAGTCTACATTAAACAAAGGCTCGATCGTAGTATTTATAAATAAATTTTTTAATGAAAGGACTGCGACCTTGGTCACAACTATTAAAAATAAGTTATAAAAGACTGCAACCAAGGTCGTAGTGTTATCAAACAAAACTTTCTTAAAGGGACCACTTGATTAAGGTTCTACCTGCACACAAAATACAGTATTTCAGAACTTTAAAATAGTAGTGCAAGTTACTCAATTCTACCACAATAGCAAGTAGCTATGCGGGTCGTGTTCCACAAGGAGGAACTAGCGATGGAAGTTCTTTAGTAAGTTCTCTTTTAGGCTACAAAGTATGGTTAAAGTTCTTCTTTAGTTCTTTAAAAGAAAAAGGAAAATTGAGTTAAAGTCAAGTTAGGAAGAAAGTGGCAGAATGAGAAGATGAAGAAAATAAAAGTGATATGTACAAAGAAATTGAAAGAGTGAAAGAGATTTGGGTGACTATGATGTTGGAGATCTACATTAAAAGTTACAAGAAAAGAAAGAAAAATTAAAACCTAAAAAATATGCTTACCTCTTCGGCGCCTGCTTACCGTTTACCCGTATCGACGATGTACATTTACTTGAAGGCGAGCGAAGTATGGCAGATGAGATCTTCCTCATTCCCGATTAACACTATAAAATGAAGGGGCGAGCTATATTACCATAGAAATGGATATCCATCACCATAAGCCATCACGGCACTTGCAAGGACAGGGCAACTTCGAGCCTATCAGTTTCATTTGGATCACAAACACAAAAGAGTGAAGCGAACAAAAATAAGAATAGAAAAGAAAAGGAAACCTCGATTCAACTCAAATAACAATAGAAGAAAAGATCACTTACACCGATGTCACCTTCAGTACAAGCTTGCTCTCATTCCTCCATGAAAGTCTCCTCTCCTCTCAGTTACATAAATAAAACAAAAATTACATGAAAGAAATCTAAAAACCTAAGTTACAAACTACAAATTAGCCTAAGTTCTACTCTCTACTTGGTCGTCCTCTTTTGCCTTTGAGATTGCAGGTATTTATAGAAGAATTGCGGAGGTTAGAGGAGTATGAAGATAGGGAAAGTTGATTATTTCTGAATTTGAATCCTCCCCTTATCTCCAAACTTGATTTGATGTGAATATTCATTTTTGATCTGCAGTTTGTTGGCGTGTTGATTGCTGAATATCACTTACAAATGACAGAATTAGAAATAGTGATCAACATAAAAGTTATAGCCTATTAGTCTACTTTTTGGATCATCTTGAATCATCAGATTTCAGATTCGGTAGCGAATGTTATGATTCAAATAGTAAAATGTATCCAGTCAGAATCTGAGTCAAACTTGTTTCATCTCATCCGTTGATCTTCTCTCTATCCATTTATCTCTCTGTATTTAATATTATCCTCGGTTGATTTTTAGCAAACCAAAATGGATTTATAGAGATCTGAATTTTACTGGTTTCCATTTGATGTTATCTTTCTGATTTGCTCTGATCTTCAGCTGAACATTTGCCCCAATCCTTGATTTATTCTAACTAGATTTGGGATCATCCTCAGCTAACCAAATAGATCCAATTAAATTCGATTTTAACTGGTATTTATTTGATTTAATCCTCTTTCTCTTCATTATTATCTTCTGCAAAATAGATATTTAAGACAAGAAATTTAGCAGATTTATTACACGATAAATGTAGGATATAATGAAAAGAATACAAAATATATGTACGATCACACCCCCACACTTATCTTTTACTCGTCGTCGAGCAAATCAACAAAACTAAACCAAAGATTATTAGACCACTTTCGCAGGTTACGCAATTGCACTGAGCAGGTGCAACAAGCCGTTAAACCTCTAGGTTTCCCCTAGAGGACGAGTTTTGTCTCGTGAGGGTTTTCAGTGGATTGCACCCACAAAATCCTTAAAGAAAGAGTAACAAAGAGTTAGTATTTTCGAAAAGCATTTTGAAAGAGAAAATTATTTGAAATATTATTGTAAGATTTAAGTAATCTATAAGTTATAGGAAAACTGAATTTTCATTCCTAAACTTAGTCTCTATTCAAAAATTTATTATCAATTAAAGTAAAGAGTCAAATTGTACTTCTCATCTAGTCTATTACTTTACCCTAAGTCATATGCACCTTGTGACCGTGAAAATTTTGACTAAGGGTTCTTTAACTCTAACTCTTATGCCTTATTTATTATATATATATATATATATTTGGTGGTATTATTTATTAGTTCTATTAGGCTTTCTAATCTGCCCATGTAACGAGCCTTTAATCGATGACTCCCAAACAAGCGGTCTTAGGGTACCGGGTGAGAAAACACCCCCAAGGACTTAAAGACTCGAGCAAACAAGACCACAAAACTAAGGATTTTATTATATGAACCACTTTTAGGCGTGATATTTATGCTTTATTAGGCACAAATACTCAGCTTAATCAGAGGATATATATATATATATATATATATATATATATATA